>CM035167.1:135921434-136038513 GCA_020205615.1 Panax quinquefolius | reverse complement strand
TAACTTTTGAAATCAAAAAATATGGGAAACACAAGTCAATAGAATTTCACCCTTACTTTTTTCTCGGTCTTGGGCTTTGATTGCAGCCAAGCATATTGTTTTTTCAAAGACCGAATTACTATTAGTGTGGGTATCCAAACCCAAAAAGAGTTTTGCAAATATGTAGTATGCATTATAATGAAATGAGCTTCATGACAAAGTTATCTCCTTCCAAGTACAAAGTGATGTAATATCTGAATAGTTCCATAGTAGTTGTCCAAGAGAAATGGCAATCAAGTAAGTGGCTATATGACTTTCGTGTTTGCTATAAAGATATCGCTAAGTGTTAACAATCTTGTTAAGATTACAATAAAGTACATCGGTTAATTCACGTAAAATCTTGTTAAGATTTACAACATTTACATTTAGTGGAATTTACAAAGAACATTCTTCCCGGCTCAAAATTTTCTCCCATCCCATACTCTTGCTTCCACGTTATCCATTTTTGATTAAAACCTATAATGATCAATTTTGGTAATTAACTTTTCGTAATATGATAAAATTGTGAAAACCACAACCAAAATATATTAAATAAATAAAAAATTATTTAATAATGATTATATAATTTTAATCATTTTTTTATTCAATCAATGCCAAAATTATTTAATAATGCTTTCCTTTTTAAAATTTTTGAAAAAAATATTTTGTGAACTTGCTCAATTACAACAAACCCGGAAAGATATATAATATGTAAGAGAATATATTACTATGTGAAACCCATCAAATTGATTAAAAATTCTCATCAACAACACATCCCCAATTTGAATCGATAAAACATTGATAAAAATTTCTTCATTGGCATCTCATATGAAAATCAAGATAAAAACTAGAAATTGTTAATTACTGCGTATTGGATGTGATTAAAGTGATTAGGGATCTGCGTAAGCGTTGATGGATCCGGCCTTCCGGCATTTTGGCACTCAAACTACTCGAGACCTCGGGAGAGAGAAACGACGGTGATTCGGGGAGAGAGCAGCATCGGCAGAAAGAGAGAGAGAGAGAGCATCTGGGGAGAGAGAGAGAGGAATCGGCGTGTAGTAGCCTTTTTTTTGTGACCCCTTTCATCTTTTAACCCATTTTGTGACCAGCGTTTTTTTGCCATTTTTTACCTTTTGGTCTGCATTGCTAGTCCGCTCAAATTGGTCCGCTTAAGAACTTCCTCTCTCTCTCTCTCTCTCTATATATATATATATATATATATATATATATATATATATAGATATATATATTTTAACAATCATGTTTTATTGATACTGCAATCTTACAGGCTTATTTTAATATTGATAAAAATTGTCACGGCTCTTAAAAAAAATTTGAATATTAAATAAAACAAAGTGAGTATTGTAAACATAAAAAAAAAAAAAATTTCAAGGCTCTTTCTTTAATATGACTCTCTCTTACTAAGATGTCCTAGCTTTCCTAATATGAAAATTTTATATATATATGTACTTCGTATTTCATGCCTTTATTTACAGCCTTTAGAGAGAAGTAAGAGAGAGATTGAAATTTTTTTTTTTATGTCGTAAAGAGCTTGTCCGATTGGTATTTTTTTTTTTTTTTGCCCTAAGAGGTCACAACGGCTTTCGGATTTTTTTTTTTTTATTATTATTTTTTTATTATCTGATATACATGTCGCATTCTAACAGTATTATTTAATATTAAAATTGCTTTTAGCTTAAACAAACCGACAAATACGTCGACTCACATGTGTCCTCATATTAAATAAAAAAGTAATGAGATGTCAGCTTACTTGCAGATATTTATTGCTTCAATCTCACCTTTCCAATGTTTTATCAAATCTTGCCTAAAAAGGTACACAGACAAAGACCCATAAAGATAAGGATTACTACAATATTACTATATATATATATATATATATATATATATATATATATATATATCTTAGTCTACATATATAATTGTGCCTAAAGGTGATCATATTAATTTTGCAATTAATTTGTGCTAAAGCACAGAAGGACCACAAAATAAAATATAATCTTATTTCTATTTACTCTTCTGAGATGGGACCAAAATAATTACTCCTGCTGACCCCAAGTTGATATTTTGGACCTATAAATAATTGTGTTCTTACTTGTCCATGAAGCAACCAAACCTTCTTTTTTTTTTTTTTTGCAAGTTTGGTGCCAAACTAACTAAATAGGACACATATTTATTTCTACGTACTTTTATTTAGTGGAATGTCTGCACCAAACAAGCTCTTCCCTCTCCACCCACCCCACACCCCCCACCCCCCCTACCCCCCACAAAAAAAAGAAAAAGAAAAAAAAGAAATTGTTAAAATAAAAATAAAAATCTCATTCTTAAAATAATAATGCATTTGAAGAAAGTTATTAGTTAATTCATTTATTCTTCTATATATCTGAATTTAAAAACAATATTGATATTTAATAAATTCTAATTTCACATAATTATTAATTATGATAGTTTAGAATTTTATTAATTCTTAAAATTTTCGTATACAATTGCTTAATTATTTGAAAATTTTCATATCACATTAACCGAATTTGGTTCCTCAAAATAGTTCTATTAGCTAACAAAAGTCTAAAAACAATTTCAACCCCAATTATTCTCTATTTATTTTTTACCCCAAATTTAAAAGATGCCTTAAGATTAATCTTTTTGGCTTTATTATTATCGTAACAACCTTTACTTTCTTTCACTTAACCTAACATAAATGTATTTATAATAATGTATTTAAGTTTAGGGTTAAATTGTCTTTTAGTTTTAAAATTGGCAAAAATAATTAATTTTAAATAAAATAAAATAATTTTAAAATAATTAAATTTTAAAAAATAATTAATTTTAAAAATAAAAATAAAATAATTGCTTTTAAAATAAAATAATTAAAATAATAAAATTAAAATAAATATTTAGAATTAATCATTAATAATTAATCATTAACTTGTAAAATAATTATTTTATTTTTATTTTTAAAATTAATTATTAATCATTCCGGTTAAAAAAACATTTACTTGTAAAAAATTCATTTTTGCCACATAAAAAAATTCTATTTTTGTTTTTAAAACAAAATTCTGTAAAAACAAAATTTTTAAAAATAGACTTTTTTTTAAAATAGAATTTTTCAAAAACAGAATTTTATTTTACAAGTTAAAAAATATTCTGTTTTTGTTTTTAAAACAATTTTTTAAAACAATATTTTTAAAACTGAATTTTTGTAAAAACAGAATTTTTTAAAAAATGTCTAAAAACAGAATTTAAATTCTGTTTTGTTTTTAAAACAGAATTTTATTTTACAAGTTTTTTAAAAATATTTTTAAACACAATTTTGTAAAAAAAATTATATTTTACAATTTTGTAAAACACAATTTTATTTTATAATTTTTCGTAAAACATATTTTTGTAAAAAAAAAAAATTTGTAAAAACAAAATTTTTACAAAAAAATCTGTTTTCAAAAAATTCTGTTGTAATACAATATTATTTAAAAGAAATTAATTATTAATCATTAATTCCAAATATTTATATTGATTTTATTTTTTAATAATTTTATTTTAAAATTAATTATTTTATTTAAAATTAATTATTTTAAAATTATTTTATTTTATTTAAAATTAATTATTTTTGCCAATTTTTAAGACTAAAAAGACACTCAGACCAACTCAAACTTCATGTTATTCTTCTTTAGCGGTCATTTTTTAACTCCGATTAAAATGAAGAAATTAATGCGTTTTTACGTGATAATAAAATTTGAAATGTCTTTGATAATTATTTTAAATTTGAGATATAAAATAAATAGAGAATAAAGTATAGGATTCAAATTTCTTTTAGTCCTAACAAAAATTTCCTCACATTTGACACATTGGTGACTCATTGGATTTAGTGTGACTTACATATTGGGACTGCTGATTCTTTGACTAGTTCATTTCTCTTTTCTCTTTTTAATAAATTTTAAAAAGTAAATATATATATATATATATATATATATATTTTTCAATAAATAATACTAACATTAATCTTTCTTTACTTATGTATTTTACTGTAGTTCAAATCGAATTATTGTGACTTTTAAATCTGAAGATATTTATAATATAGCAATGTGCTTATAATTATGAAAAAGACACGAAGAGTTAACCGAGAATTGATAGCTGTGTTCTTTATTTTTCTTCATCTTGAGCCAAAATTAGTTTTGGAAAGATATAATTGTCTATATTATCTGCACGTAATACACGCTCTATCTTAAATTATACTATTATTATTAATTTTAAAATTAATTTAAATTTTTAAATTTAAAATTATAAAACAATAAAACTTATAATAAGTAATACTTTTAAAATGGTTCATACTATTTATCATTGCATCAAATAAAATTTTAAAAATTATGTCAATTTTAAGTTTAAAAATATGTTGAATTAACTTTAAAAATCAATAATAATATTATATTTTATGACGAAGGATTCATTTTCCCATTTTATAACTCAATACATTTTTGACATAATTTTAAATTAAAAAGTGGATATTTTTATATTAAATGATGCAATATGTGAATTATATAATCTTTCTGGCATTATTTGTAAATGAAAATTGGTAATTTTGGTAGGATGTGATATATAGTATCCAACACAAAATAAAGTGAAAATGAATAGTGTAACCTCTAAATTATATAATAAAATAAAATCTTAATTTTTCCATCATGTATGAAACTTTTACCTCAATAGTTACAACTGCGATCGAGAGGATATATGTCAATTAACCTAACAAATTAGGCGATTTTGTGAAATAGAAAATTAAGTTCTTTTAATTTTTAAATTTATTAGATATTTGATTTAATAATTGTAAGACCCGAAATTTTTTAAATAAAAAGGAATTTCCTTTATTTTGAAATAGTAAGGGTTGATTTGATTAACGTGGATAGTTAAGGGTTAAATACGCAAATATTTCAAAATAAGCAAGTGGTTATAAAATATTCATTGTTGTCGGAGAATATTCGTTTTACGCGTGGAATATTCAGACCGCTTGGGAATATTCGCATTTATGCCAGCCTTGCCCATGTGGGCCCCATAACTGAAAAAGCGATTGGATGAAGAAAACGACAAATATAAGTTGTTTTTTAAATAACTACAGTAGTTATTTATTCATGTTGGAATACGGTGGTAAAAACACACTAATACGCGTTGTTAAAAAGAAGCACCCAGACGCACCAATTATTGATTCTTACGTAGAAAGGACTACTCAATAATGGTTATGAGAATTATCGCTTCGAAGATTTTATTGAGTTAATAATTGCTGCGTTGATATTTATATATTTTGTTGTTTCAATAATTGTCATTACAAGATCTTTCATTATCGAAGCAATAATTCATATTATCCGAATAATATTATTAGATAACATTATTGGCAATGTCTAGAAAGTTCATGCTAAGAGAGAGGTTTGGTCATCTAATCACTTGGCCAAGAAGAAGAAATTTTATCGAAAGCCCCTCTTCCTCGAACCGCCTCGGTTGTCAATATTGTGATTCTCGTAATATTATTTTGAATAATTAATTATTGATTTATATGATGAGGAAAATATTGATTTTATGTGGATATAGATGGAAAATTTTTAAATGACAATTGTTGAAAATTAATATTTTATCTTTTCTCGATAAAATAATTCATTTAAATATATTATTTTAATAATATATACTTGGTGATATTTTTACAATGAATGTGGGATATATGAGTATATGAGGAGGAAGAGTATTTTGTGGCATTAAATGTTTAACACATGTTTTTGTGTGTTGGTGGGCCACAATTATTGGTAGAAATTTGATTATAATTTCAGAAAAATCGCCTGTTTGTGGATTTGATCGATTTTTGTTTGGAATTTGGAAAACTTTCTTCTGCAAAGTTGTAGAGAATTGAATTTCCTATAAAAACTCACTTGAGATTCGAATTTTCTGCTGAAAGGCTATTTATTATGAATTATTGAAGTTCAAGTTCAAATAATTGATTTTGGGAGTTTAAATTATTTTTTGTTAAGAAAAACGTTTTTGTATTTTTATTTGGACATCATTAACATGTGTGGCTGGTGTTTTGACCAAAAAGGTGGGCTAAGGAAAATTTGTATAATTATATTAATATTATATTAAATTTTTTCGCTTTGGTGTTCTAAATTTTCCTATAAATAAGTGCTTGGGTGTAATTGAAAATCACACCGTAAAAGCCAAGTTTTCTCTATTTCTCTCTCGATATTTTGAGCGTATTCTTGTGAGTATTTTGAGTATACTTTGAGTATTCACTAGAGGCGGTAAGTTCCTTCAAAGACTATATAACCTAGATTCCAAATGTAAATCTCGATCTTTCGAGGTAAGGATATTATTTTTTTTGTAATGATATTATTTCTTCAATATCATTATCTTTGAAATGTTGATCTAAAGTTTTTATCAAATTTAGAACTTTTTTATGTATTGGGGTTACTTATTCATGAGTTAGTTATTATTCACGAGTTACTATTCATGAAGTTATTATTCACGAGTTCTTATTCACGAAGTTACTATTCACGAATTCTTATTCACGAGTACTATTCATTAAGCGTGAAGATGTTTTTTGTGGAATTTCTATCTTTTGGTGTTCAGATTCTTATTCACGATATCAAGACTATTCACGATATCTGGACTATTCACCAAAAAATAAAATTTCTTCTTTTTGTCCAAAATATCTATTCGGATACTAGCTTTGATTGTATCCATGTTTTGATCATTCTTGAATTTTACACCACTATGATTATTTTTGAGGTATTTTTGGACGTGGATAAAACCGAAAATACTAATCCTTAATCCTTAATCCTTGTCATTTTGTTTTCATTGGATTCGCTTTCTTTAAAAATATTTTCATCATCCTCGCCTTAAATGATGATATTATTGAATATCTTTGGCCAGTAGTGCAAAGATGAATGATTTCTGAAGAATATCTTTTGCCCATGTAGTGCAAAAGATGAGCAGTGTTGAGATGAACACGACCGATTGATTAATATCTTTGGCCTCAGAAAGTGCAAAGATGAGCAGTGTTTAAATGAATACATGATTAATCGATGAATATCTTTGGCCTCAGAGTGCAAAAGATGAATATTTGATTCCAGATGTATATTGATTGATGTTACGTGGATAAAATATTGATGATGGATCGTTAAATTCATAGATTATAGTAGATTTCATTCTCTACGTAACTCTTCTATGAATTATTATTTCAATGCGAATATTGATCACGAAACTTGTTGCCTATTGTATTCTATCGATTTTTCCTCGTTGAAGACTAACGATAATTTGTTGTATATTATCTTAGTCATAATATTCTTCTCTTCGGGCTAGTTGAGCTCACCCTTTCCTTGTTGTTCCATTTTTCTTCTCGGGAGGCGAGAATGTAGCGAAGTCTTAGTAAAGGGGTATGGAATGAAGATTCTAGAGAGAGTTGTTTAGTAGTCCTCACCATTTTGTAAAATAATGAATCAATAATGTGATGAGGATTTATTTGAGTATAGATATTGTCTAGAAGATAATATTTGTATTCAAACTCACAGTTTCTTGTTGTAATAATAAAGTTGTAGTTGTTTACGTACCATGTATTTGGCGACATTCGGAATGGGTGTTGTGTATACCTATTTTGGGGGCGCCACGGTTGGTATCGAGCTTAGGATATGATCTCCATGAGATGGGGAATAGAACTAGGGGGAGAGGCGAGTAAATCCCTTGCTAGTGTGTCTACCTAAGCTTATTTGTTAGTTGGTCAAGATATATAGGATATTATGTGATATATTGATTTCCTTAATTAACCATTATTTTATGATGAGATTTGAGAATGTCGATTCGAGAATATTAATTGGAGTAAATGAGACCGTGGAGATGCCTCAGACTCACCAACGAGGAGAACGTCAACAGTGGCAATGTTCCTCCTTGTGAACAACACCACTGGCGAGATGATGAACGAGGGATGTTTAGACTTTTTTGCAGCTCATGCAAAATCGGGGCGAGGAGACTCGTGTTCAAAATACAGGAGGAAATGATAGCAATTCACGAGTGGTCACAACCAAGCGATTCAAAGAGTTGGGACCACGAGTGCTGGGAAAAGCCGGATCGATTAAAAGCGAGCGTGGTCAAAACAAATTACCAAGATATTCGATGTCTTGGGATGCACGGAGGAACAGAAAGTTCCATTCGCCACCTTTATGTTAAAGTGGCGAAAAGGAGATTCATGGTGGGAATACGTAAGCGTACTCCATCCAAACCGACTCAAAGATGTCGCTGGAGACGTTTGAGAAGCAGATTCAATGACAAGTACTTCTCGAAAGTATTCAATCGTATGAAGGAAGTGGAGTTTATTAGACTAGAAGCGAGAATAACACGACGGTGTCCCAAAGACGAGGCGAAGTTCGCGGAGTTATCCGAGTTGCACCTCATTTGGTGGAGAATGAGGAACGATGACGCGGATGTTTCGAGAGGTTTGAAACCCGACATACGCCAAGATATCTCATTTCTCATAAATTTTCTCTCTATTCGGATGTTGTCAGCGAGGGCTCGATTGTTAGAAGCGAGATAACGAAAGTACGTTCAACCGAGGGACCATAACCGAGGATCATACATCAAGATAGCAGATCATCAAAATAACGATAACCAAACGGAGAAAGAAGAATACTGAGACAAAGCGGTAGAACCACTCTGGTGGTAATCGTGGCCGTGAAAAATAGAAGAAGCGAGAGTGGGAGGAGATTTTAAAAGAGGAGATTCAACAACGACCATATGAAGACGTCAAATACTTATAAGCAACTAGTTTTAGGGAGGAGAACGACCACCGGCCGTATGTTACAAATGAGAAAGAGGGACATATCATTGAAGCGCCCACAACAGTTTAAGGTATGCTATAGTTGTGGAAAGGAAGGACATATCGCTTTCGAGATCAGACGTGGCGAAACCCGATCCCGGCGTGAATGGTGACTCAAAAGGATGTCCCGTAAAAGTCAAAGTCAACGGTTCTTGGAAGAGCGTTTGTCGTGGACGGGTCAAAATGCAAGGAACGAGCGAACGGTTAGCAGGTTAGTCAATTATAAATTCTTGCGAAGTATATACCTTACTAGATATCGGTTCTACCTATTCTTTTATATCTCTTACTTTCATTTCAACGTTTAAACTTGACTCGGAGAAATTAGACTTTGACTATCTCGTGGAAACTCCGTTAGAGAAACTTTCATCACATCCACTTTGTTTATAAATCTTGCTTGATTCAGAGGTTACTATCACATTACCCGTTAACCTTATTTCTATAGAGATATTTGTTTTGATGTGATTTTAAGGTTAACTACTCATCATGCCAAATTGATTGCTTTTGTAAGGTTGTTAGTTTTCATATTCCTAAGCAACTCCGTTATTCAATTCAAGCAATCAAACCATTGTAGTCAAACATTTTCATATCAAGCCATGAAGTCATTCGTTTATTACGGATGTCAAATTTTCTTAGTCCATGTTATGGATTTGAATAAAGACACGTCGATTTGAATAATATTCGTTGTTATTGATTTTCCCGACGTATTTTCTCAAGAATTTCTTGGCATACTCCCCAAAGCTCGATATTAAATTTTGTATCGACTTTGAACCCCAGACAAAACTTATTTCTAAAATCTCATATCGAATGGCTCTATTGAACTTGAGGAGTTAAAATTCAACTATAGAATTTGGTACTGAGCCTTTATCTTGTGACTTCCTTTGTGGAATTCCTAAGCGAACTTCTCTGTAGGGACGTCGTATTAGATGCGATAGTAAACCGATAGGTGTCATTGTGACGTCTTTATCCAAGATTGGCGTATACGAGTCACAGTTGAGAGCAACCTAAGTCGAAGAATCGAAATAACGTAGCTTTTTAGGCTTAGTTGGTTATTATCGGAGATTCGTTGAAGGATATTCTCGAATCGCTATTCCATTAACTTTGGTGACTCGTAGAGATACAAAATTCGAATGGAGCGAGGAATGCGAGAAGATTTTCCAAGAGCTCAAGAGGCGACTCATTTCAGCACATATTCTAACCATACCATCTTGGAAAAGCGAACGTGGTAGCTGACGCGTTGAGTAGAAGATCATATGCAGGAACGAGTGCGATGATGTCAAGTATACACATAGAGCCAACTTTAATAGAAAAAGTTAAGGTTGCTCAAGCCACCCAAACCCGGTCGATCGCGAAGAAGAAATCTGAAGGAGCTATTAGGGCGAGAATTGATGAAGAAGGAATACTTGAGTCCACTCTAGACTTTGTGTTCCTAACGACTCGATTTGAAGTACAAGATTATGATGGAGGCACACAATACGCCATTTGCAATCCATCCGGAAGTACTAAAATGTATCGTGATCTTTGACATACATTTTGGTGGAGCAATATGAAGAGAGAGATTGCAAAGTTTATCTCGATGTGTTTAACTTGCTAACGTGTAAAGGCGGAGCATCTTGTACCTAAGGGTCCGTTGCAACCACTGAGATTCCGGAATGGAAGTGGGAACACATTACTATGGATTTCATTCACGGGTCTTCCTACGGTTTCTCAAGGCATCAATGCTATTTGGGTTATTGTTGATAGATTAACCAAGTCTCCGCTCATTTCTTACCGATACGAGAGACTTATTCCCTTGAACGTCTTTTCGGGTATGACGTAAATGAGATTGTGAGATTGCATGGCATGCCAAGTATCCATAGTTTTAGATCGTGACCCAAGATTCACTTCATGATTTTGGGTTAGTTTGTAGAAAGCTATGGGCACGAATTTACGATTGATTTGGCATACCATCCTCGAAGCGGATGGGCAATCGAAAGGACTACTCAAACTCTTGAAGATATATTAAAACTACGTGTCCTAGATTTCAAAGGAAGTTGGGATAAGTACTTGCCATTGGTGGAATTCTCATACAAACAATAGTTATTAAACAAATATAGGCATGGTTCCATTGAAGCATTATATGGACAAAATGTCATTCTCCAATATGTTGGGATGAGGTGGGTGAGCAACATTGTTGGGACCCGAAAGTTAGTACGTATGACTAATGATTAAACAACGATACAAAGCAAGCACAAGATCGACAAAAAGAGTTATGCGAATCTTCATCGAAAGGACGTGGAATTTAGTGTAGGGGATCGTGTATTGTCATGAGTTGCTCCATGGAAGGAGTTACAAGATTTGGGAAGAGAGGAAAGCTCAATCCACGATTTATCGGTCCATTTCAAATTCTTGACCGAGTAGGAAATGTAGCCTATAGACTTGCGTTACCTCCAAAGTATGTCTCGTGTTCATAATGTGTTTCACATATATCATACTTCGTAAATATGTGAAAGACCCGAACCACGTTATTGAGTTAGAAGCCGGACGAGATAGCCAAGACTTAACGCGTATGAGGTGCTGTCAAGATTTTGGATAGGAAGGAGCATGTCCCACGCTAAGAAAGGTTCTACCACAAGTTAAAGTTTTGTGGAGGAATCATGCTTTATAGAGGAAATGGACAGGAATTAGAAACGGAAATGAAAGCGAGGTATCCTCACCTTTTCAAACACTGCAGATGCGTCACGTCAATTTCGGAGGACGAAATTTCATAAGGAGGGAGGTTGTAAGACCAGAAATTTTTAAATAAAAAGGAATTTTCTTTATTTTGAAATAGTAAGGGTTGATTTGATTAATGTGGATAGTTAAGGGTTAAATACGCAAATATTTCAAAATAAGCAAAGTGGTTATAAAATATTCATTGTTGTCGGAGAATATTCGTTTGGTCGTGGAATATTAAATCTTTGTCGAGAATATATTAAATGCTGATTGGCCAATGACCATGTGTGGGCCCCATAACTGAAAGCGATTGGATGAAGAAAAAACGACAAATATAAGTTGTTTTTAAATAAGCTGGCGTAGTTATTGCTTGCATCGTTGGAATAAATTGGTTAAAACACACTAATCTGGCGTTGTTGAACGAAGGTACCAGTATTGCACCAATTATTGATTCTTACGTGAAGAAGGCACTACTCAATAATGGTTCCATGATAATTCTCGCTCAAAGATTTTATTGAGTTAATAATTCTTTGCGTTGATATTTTATATTCTTTGTTGTTTGATAATTGTCATTCACAAGATCTTTCATTATCGAAGCAATAATTCATATTATCCGAATAATATTATTAGATAACATTATTAGCGAATGTCTAGAAAGTTACGTCTAACAGGAGAGGTTTGGTCATCTAATTGCTGCTGTGCGAAGTAAGAAGAAATTTTATTGGAAAGTTCTCTTTCCTTTAGGAGCTGCACGGTTGTCGATATTGTGATTACGTAATATTATTTGTGAATAATTAATTATTGATTTATATGATGAGGAAAATATTGATTTTATGTGGATATAGATGGAAAATTTTTAAAATGACAATTGTTGAAAATTAATATTTTATCTTTTTACGATAAAATAATTCATTTAAATATATTATTTTAATAATATATTAACTAGTGATATTTTTCTGATGAATGTGGGATATATGAGTATATGAGGAGGAAGAGTATTTTTGTGGCGATTAAATGTTTAACACATGTTTTGTGTGTTGGTGGACACAATTATCGAATCAAATTTGATTATAGCTTTGTAAAATCGCCGTTTGTGGATTTGGTCGATTTTTGTTTGGAATTTGGAAAAACTTTCTTCTGCAAAGTTGTAGAGAATTGAATTTCTATAAAAACTCGCGAGATTCGAATTTTTCGATGAAAATTTATTTATTATGAATTATTGAAGTTAGAAAACAAAATAATTGATTTTGGGAGTTTAAATTATTTTTGTTAAGAAAAACGTTTTTTATATTTTTTTTGGACATCATTAAATATATGTGGCTGGTGTTTTGATTAAAAGGTGGGCTAAGGAGGAAAATTTGTATAATTATATTAATATTATATTAAATTTTTGCTTTTTATTGTTCTAGCGATTTTCCTATAAATAAGGTCTTGGGTTAGAATTGAAAATCACATTTAGAAAACTGAAGTTTTCTCTATTTCTCTCGATATTTTGAAGGCAGATTCTCGTGAGTATTTTGAGTATACTTTTGAGTATTGCCAGAGCGGTCAAGAAGTTCCTTCAAAGACTATATCAGATTCCAAAATTGTAAGATCGATCTTTCGAGGTAAGGGATATTATTTTTTTGTAATGATATTATTTCTTCAATATCGTTATCTTTGAAACGTTGATCTGAAGTTTTTATCAAATTTAGAAACTTTTTAAGTATCGAGTTACTTATTCATGAGTTCATTATTCACGAGTTCTTATTATTCATGAGTTCTTATTCACGAAGTTCTTTATTTATGAGTTCTTATTCACGAAGTTCTTATTCATTAAAGATTATTCATGAAGCGTGAAGATGTTTTTTGGAATTTCTATCTTTTGGTGTTGAGATTCTTATTCACGATACTCTAAGACTATTCACGATATCTGACTATTCAATCGTAAAAATAAAATTCTTCTTTTTGTTCAAAATATCTATTCCGGATACTAAACTTTGATCAGATCCATGTTTTGATCATTCTTGAATTTTACACCACTATGATTATTTTGAGGTATTTTTGGACGTGGATAAAAACCGAAAGACGAATCCTTAATCCTTAATCCTTGTCGTTTTGTTTCATTTGGATTCGCTTTCTTTAAAAATATTTTCATCATCTTGATCTTAAATGATGATATTATTGAATATCTTTGGCGCAGTAGTGCAGCATGAATGATTCTGAAGAATATCTTTTGCAGATAGTCAGCAGATGAGCAGTTATTGAGATTGAACACGATCGATTGATTAATATCTTTACTTACTTATAGTGCGAAGATGAGCAGTGTTTAAATGAATACTTAATTAATGAATAATATCTTTTTGGCGCGTAGTCAGAAGATGAATATTTGATTCCAGGATGTATATTGATTGATGTTATGAGGATAAAATATTGATGATGGATCATTAAATTCATAGATTATAGTAGATTTCATTCTCTACGTTAAACTTCTTACATGAATTATTATTTCATTATGAATATTGATCCGAAACTCTTGTTATCTCATCAGATTCTATCGATTTTTCGCTCGTCAAGACTAACGATAATTTGTTGTATATTATCTTGGTCGTAATAATATTCTTTAATTTGGTTGAAATTTCACCCCCTTTCCTTGTTGTTCCATTTTTCTTCTCCGGGGAGGCGAGAATGTAGCGAGTCTTAATCGCATTATGGAATGAAGATTCTAGAGAGAGTTGTTTAGTAGTCCTCACCATTTTTGTAAAATAATGAATCAATAATGTGATGAGGATTTATTTGAAATAGATATTATCTGTAAGATAATATTTGTATTCAAACTCACGATTTCTTGTTGTAATAATAAAGTTGTAGTTGTTTACCATGTATTTGGCATTTCGGAATGGGTGTTGTGTATATTTATATTTTGGGGTCACAATAAATCGACATCATAATAAAATATAAAATATAAATTACTATCAAAATACTAATTTTTTCTTTCACTACAACTAAAAAAAAAGAGACTCTTGAAATGGAATTTAAGGATTATAAAAAGAAAGAAAAATAATATATATATTGATAAATATTTTGAAAATTTTAAAGCTGCGATCAACGTGAAAAGATATCCTACAAGATAAAATAAATTAAAATGAAATTATTTTTCATATCTCATATATAATATACATACGTCACGATCAAAATTTAAATAAAATAAATAACTTATAATTACATATATCATAACACATCTATTGGGATAAGGTCCAAAATGACCCTTCTACCGAAAGACCTTATATTTTTTTTCATTCAAAAAATACCCTTAACGTTATATTTTGAGGTCGCTGTCTACCTACGCCAGATAATGTAAGCACCAAAATAGACAAACGGAGTTGATATTTGGACGTATTTTCTTTGGCGTACGCCATACTGGAAGTCAAAATACTAAAATTCAAAACATATTTTGATGGCGTGGTAGCTATGCGTGAAGTCAAAATATTAAAATATTTATTAAAAAATACTAATTAAAAAAATACATATTTACATCAAATATTAAAAATACTAATTAAAAAAATTACTAAAATATTAAAAAAAATCAAATTAAAATATTTAGTATATTTAGTAAATTTACATATATGTATATTTAGTAAATAATTAGAGAGAATTTTAATTCAATAATCAAAATTAAAATGTTCCTCCTTCTCTAGATCTAGATCTCCAAATTCTTCTTCACTACCTCTCATTCCTCCCTCGCGCAGATCTCCAGATCTCCCTCCTTCACTCACTCGCCGAGATCAGGCCGTTCTTGTCTCGGTCGTGCAAGTCGAACGCGTCGCGGAGATCCTTGTTGTCGCTGTCGGGACCCCAGCGGTGGAAGTCGTTGAACTCCTTCAGATCAATTACAAATGAATTTGAGGCATTAAAAAGGAATTTGAGGCCATAGGTAAAGTAGGAAGAAACTGTATTAAGAACACACATAATTAATTACCATATGCTACGTATTTCCCATTAGATTTTTCATTTTTGGTGTTTTGAAAAAGAGGAAAACAGAGGCTAATCTAGTAAAGAGCAAGTATTAGCTTCCAATAGAAATATTAGGTTGAGGATTGGTGTTCATATTTTATACCTTACCAGCAGCAACCAACAAAAAAAATCATAGATACTCTCAATTTGAAAAGAAATCATAGATAACGAGCCGGTGAAGACCGAGGTCAGCGGCGAGGGCATAGTCCACGGCGTGGTCAGAGGAACCGAGGCAGAGGATGAGCTGTCAGGGGCGGAGCCGGCGTTGGGCTGCGCAAGGGAGGAAGGAGAGGGAGTGAAGGACGGCTGAAGCGGTGTCGATCTTGGATTCAGCGAGACGGCTGAGGGATTCGGCAAGACTGCTGCTCCTTTTCTCTTTTCATTCGAACAGAAGTTTCCACACCTACCTTTTGGGTCAACCACGGCTGCTTGAAATGATTCCCAAAATGCAGATGCCAGTCCGTAGCCTTCCACCGCGGGGAACGAATTGGAGGAAGGAGGTAATTTCGAGAGGAAAGAGGAACGAATTGGGGGCGGTAATCCTTTTAGTATTTTTTTTAATTAATATTTTATTTTTTTAATTAGTATTCTTAGTATATGATGTAAATATGTAAAAAAATATATAATACTAATATTTAGTAAAATAATTTTAGTATTTTAGTATTTTTTTAATTAACAAAATAATTTAAATTTTATTATTTTTAAAATTTGATTTTTTTAGTATTTTAGTATTTTTTTAATTAGTATTTTAATATTTTTTAATTATTATTTAATATTTTTAATTAAATATTAGTCTAGTTAAGCACGGCGCAAAGCAATTTAGGCGGATATTAGTCTAGTTGGCGTGCTATTCACGTGGCGAGAGTGACAATCTAATTCCTCGAGATCCGTAACGTTAAAGGTATTTTTGGATAAAAAAAAGTATAAAATATTCGGTAGACATTAGAAAAAATATCAGAGGCATTTTTGGACCTTATCCCCACATCTATTATATTTATAAATCGACTGAAAATTTTCAATATATATATAAGAGGATTAAAAAAGAAAATGGAGAGTCCAACTTAATGGAATTTGAGGGGCAGTTGCTTCCATTCCAATCAGATGATGACGGGGGAATGATGTCAAAAGTAAAACTGACAGTCAACCCCATAAGACACGAGGACTGACTCACACATGTGAACTGACATGCTCTTGACACTTACAAATAGGCACAAATTTCGACGTGACATCCCTGCCACCCAGAGGAGTATGTCAGAGGTGCACGTGCGGTCTAAATCTAACAAAATACTAGGGCTGTAATTCTGAGAATACTACTGGTCATAGCCTAACCTAGCTACACAGAATGTGACATTGATTCAGGACAGCAGGTCACGTGCACCGAATAATAGAGTTAGATACTCTTAATTTCTATCTGCATGGTTGGCAATTCAACCTCTATTGTCCTTCCGCTCAGTTTGTGTATATCGTGTTAGACGAGAAAACCGTTCGAATTCGATTAGTTTAATTAAAAATTTAATTTGAAATATAAATAATTTAAATAAAAATAAATTTTAAAATTTAATAAATTATATGAATTTATTTAAATTATAGTAATTTTTTATTGATACTCAAATTATATTCGTTCGAAAAATTCAAGCTCTTTAAATTCAATTCGAGATCGTGCTAAATTCGATAGTTAAACAAGTCTTAATCAAACTTTATTTTATATTCGATAAATTTTGTGAAACAAATTTGAACAACTCAATATTCAATTTGACTTTATTCATTTACACAATTTATCATCATACGCTCAGTTTGGTTTGACATAAACATTTTACTCGCACTTTCGAGCTTAAATTTTTTTCAAGTAATTAATTATATTTTGTGGATTATTTTTATTTTGTATGTAACGTCTTAAATCTCGAATTACATTTTGAATATTATTAATTGTTACTAAAATTTACATTTTGCCTAGCTCTTTCCACTCATTATACTTAAAGACGTTCATTATTCTATTGTCTCAATTTAATCTATTATCACTTTTTTTGAATGAATATAACTTAGATGACAAATCATTGATACAAACATATGTATGACTTGTAATAATTTTAATTTCAGATCTATTCTAATGTGCATAGGTTCTATAAATTTTTTAAGATATATATATTGGATAAAAGTTCAAAAATATTCTTGATGTTTATCCCGATATTCTACTTACACTTTAAATTAATTTTTTTTTAAAAGTACTCTCAAACATTACAAATTTAAACTCAGTTGTGCCCTCCCGTTAACGATACTGCCAACTAGACAAACATGGTAAAGTCTATCTGATGTGGCTGACACGTGACAGCTTCCTCTTTTGTCTACTTTCCTCTCTCTTCTAAAAACAGAGCAAGAAAATGGATGAGGATTGAAGTTTACTCGCGATGGTCAGAGACTGCTCCGCTGCTGCCACATCAACCAAACCCACCACCACATTCTCCTCCTCCTCCACCACCACAACCAAATCGTCGTCGCATATAATATATTCCAAGCTGCCTCGTTTTTGCTAAGCCGTCACAGATGGTGTAGTGAAGGGCAACCCCATCAATCAACATATCAAAGAGATTTTAATTTTTGCCTCAAATTCAAAACAAAATCCAGGAAAATATGGAAAGGTTCCACATTTTTCATTAGAAAAGATTGTAGATTATAGATTGTATATTCTTCAGAGGAGATAGATCTTTTCAAATGGTTCTTGAAATGAGGTTTAAGCGTATGTGTACAAAGCAAAGTAAGTAGGAATTTGAATTACCTGCAAAGAAATAGAAACCATAAAATTCAAGAGATATAGGTTTTTGAATCCATCCATCAAAGAGAAACACCCAAAACAGATCAATTTGAACATGTATTTGCCCATAAAATTAAACAAATATAGATCTTACAAATTAATGTCATAAAGACAAACATACTCACCGTAACCGACAAGGAATTAAAATCAAAGCTTAACATGTGAAGACAATTGTAAGACCCCGAATTTTATGAAATAAAAGTATTCAATTTTTCTTATAATTACTATTCAGTAATGGTTAAATTGATAAAAAGTTTAAAGTTAAGGGTGATATGTGAAATTTTTTCAAAATAAGCAAGTGACTATAAAATACTTATTGTTGTCGGGGAATATTCGTTTGGTCGTGGAATATTCTTGTTGTCTGGGAATATTCATAATGACGGTACGCAATTGAGCTTTTGTGGGCCCCATAATGTAATAAGCGTCGGATGAAGAAAACGACAAATTTGAGTATTTATAAAATAACTGCAGTAGTTATTCAATTAACATCGTTGAAATACCCGGTGGATAAAGTAAAGTTATATGCGTTGTTGCACAGTAGCACACGGTATTGCACAATATTTTTTGAATTATTCATTCTTACGTAAGAAGGCATTACTCAATAATTGTTACAGTAATTACTGTTCAATATTTTATTTTATTGATTCAATAATTGCTACGTTGATATTTTATATTATTGTTGTTTTAATAATTGTCACTACACAACATTTCCCATTATCAGATCAATGATTCATATTATTTTAATAATATTACTAGATAACATTATTGACAATGTCTAGAAAGTTACGCCTCAAGGAGAGGTTTGGTCACCTAATCAATTGGCGCCAAGAAGGAGAAATCCTTATTGAAAGCCCCTCTTCCTGGAACGACTGGTTGTGACGCCCCCAAAATTAGGTATACATCACCCATCTTGAGTCGCCAGATACATGGTATAGAATTCAAATACAACTTAATAATATAACTGTCGTGTACAATATGACAAAACATAAACTATGAGTTTGAATACAAATATTGTCTACTAGAGAGTATACAAACTCAAAAGGAGTCCTCATTACAATTATTATCACACTATTTCACAGAATAGTGAGGACTATTAATGCACCATCTAGGACCATCACTCCGTTTCCCGACTCGTCCCAGCTAAATTCTCATTTCCTGAAGAGAATAGTGAAAAAAAGGGTGAGCTCAACTAGCCCAGTAAGAAATATTATGTGACAACCCCAAAATAGGTCCATTCCATCCAACCCATTTCGAAGTCGCCAAATACATGGTACAGAAAACAACTACAATTTTATTACAACAATTGTCGTACAAAATAGAACAACACATATGCTGTGAGTTTAGATACAAATATATACCAACTGTGACACTCATCCCAACCTTGGATAGCATGCCACAATGACATCTTACATAAAGGTATAGTCAAAAACTGTTTTAGAAATTAGAATCTTTGGGAAGTGCTCAAGGAAACCTTCGTACATGGGAGGCCACGCGTCTAGGTTATGATAGATATCATATGACCACAGAATTATCCTTGGTTGACCCAATAGACCCCAAAGAAAAACGAGAAGATTACTATCATATTCTTCCCAATGGTGAGTCTTTTCTTGACATATCATTATCTCCACTGTCTCTAAATGAGAATTATACTTCAAACAAATACCAAGATTATATAGGTAGTGCTCGTAAATATACTCAGCAAGTGGATGAGCACAACCCTGTCTTTATGATGACACGAGGTGTATGTCGTTAGACATCTTGTATATGATAGTGGCAAAACACCCTTCCAACGTTGGGTTCGCTTTCACCCTATATGATTCACCAAATATAACTACTAAAAGATGTATACAACACACTTGTCTATACTATTTAGGGAGAACTCCACAAACTAGCGACCACCGATTCTATTCCTCATTACCCCTGGCTTCGACCCATTTACACTCTTATTACCTGAAAGGAATTGTGAAGCAAAAGGGTGAGCACAACTAGCTCAGTAAAATCCTATTTTCCAATTTTCTTACTTCACATAACATATTTAATTTATTTACTCATAACTAGTCTATTTTCATGAAAAATAGTCCCATATTGAACATATATTTTTCTTAGAATTTTTAAAATTCATTTACTATTTTTCATATGGCCAAAACCGCCGAATATTTAGACATTTATCATAAATTTTACTTTTATCCAAAAATTCCAAAATTCACAGAGTAAACTGATATTATATAGATGTACTCCCAATAAAAATTTTATCAATTTTGGAGTTAACCACAAGGAGTTATAAGCGGTTACTTTTAAAATAGTCTTTTCTCATAAAATTCATAACTCTTAATATATACATCCAAAAATCACCATTTTTGGACACAATCAATAAAACTCATCAACATATCATTTCAAATTTTTCCAGAATTTTCTGAAGGTCAGAAGAAGTACAAACTGAAAAATATAATAACCCTTAAAATCCCTTACTATCCCTTACTATCCCTTACCTCAAAAGAGCAGTACTTCTGACTGGAATATCGAATGAAAAACCGAAGGAAACTTCTACTAAATAGCAACTCTCAAAGTATCTAAATACTCTCAAAAATATGTTTGATAATATAGAGAGAAAGAAAACTTGTTTCTGGTGTGATTTTTAATTCTAACTTAGCCCTCTATTTATAGGAAAATTTTAGCAGACTTTGACCAAGAACCCGATAGCTTTTACTCGCTACTATTCCCACCCACCACATTTGAAATAAAATTCAGCACATTTCTTCACCAACCACAAGTGGGGCCCACTCAATTCTAGAATTTTCCACCAAAATGCTAAATTCGGATACTTCAATAATTTCTGAACCATTCACCTCTTAAAATTCATAACAAATCATACGTTCATTTTTAACGGTTCAAAATTTGTGGACATACACTCAACTTATATATGTATAACATATCCAAAAATTAAAACGATCTAACGGTCGGATTAAAAATTATAACTCACGCAATATATCTCAAAAACACTGATTTAATTTTTAATACCTTCATTCCAAAAAATAATCGATAAAATACCTCAACATTAATTTCTTCATTTATAACCACATAAATAGATCCATCATTTATATCCACATCAAATAAATATTTCCTTATCATATAAATTAATAATTAATTATTCACAAATAATATTACAGAATCACAATTATGACAATCAGGTAGTTTACAGAAAGAGGGGCTTTCAATAAGAATTTCTCTCATGGCGCCAATTAGGTGACCAAACCTCTCCTTGATGTAACTTTCTAGACATTGCCAATAATGCTATCTAATAATATTATTCAAATAATATGAATTATTGATCCGATAATGAGAAATATCATGCGTTGATAATTATCAAACAACAATAATAGAAAATATCAACGCAACAATTATTGAATCAATAAAATAAAATATTGAACAGTAATTACTGTAACAATTATTGAGTAGTGCCTTCTTATGTAAGGATCAATAATTCAAAAATACTGTGTAAAACCGTGTGTTACTGTGCAAACACGCATATTACTGTATTTTAACCACCGGGTATTTCAACAGTGTTAACGATAACGATTACGCCGTTATTTATAAAAACTTAATTTTGTCATTTTCTTCATCCGACAGTTATTCTGTTATGGGGCCCACCAATGGTTGCGCCGTCGTATGAATATTCTCGGACAGAAAGAATATTCCACGACCAAACGAATATTCCCCGACAACAATGAATATTTTATAACCACTTGTGTATTTTGAAAAAAAAATCATATATCACCCTTAACTTTAACTTTTATCAATTTAACCATTACTAAATAGTAATTATAAGAAAAATTGAATACTTTTATTTCATAAAATTCGGGGTCTTACAATATTAATTTATTATTTAGTCTCTTTTGGTGTTCTAGCATTTTCCTATAAATAGGTGCTTATGTTAAAATTAAAAATCACACCAGAAACAAGTTTTCTTTCTCTCTATATTATTAAGCATATTTTTGAGAGTATTTAGATACTTTGAGAGTTGCTATTTAGTAGAAGTTTCCTTTGGTTTTTCATCCGATATTCCAATCAGAAGTACTGCTCTTTTGAGGTAAGGGATTTTAAAGGTTATTATGTTTTTCAGTTCGTACTTCTTCCGACCTTCAGAAAATTCTGGAAAAATTTAAAATGATATTTTGATGAGTTTTATTGATTGTGTCCAAAAATGGTGATTTTTGGATGTATAGATTAAGAGTTATGAATTTTACTTTGAAAAGACTATTTTAAAAGTAATAACTTATAACTCCTGTGGTTAACTCCAAAATTGATGAAATTTTTATTGGGAGTACATCTATATAATATCAGTGTATTCTGTGAATTTCGAAATTTTTAGATAAAAGTACAATTTGTGATAAATGTCTAAATATTCGGCGATTTTGGACATATAAAAAATAGTAAATGAATTTTAAAAATTCTGAGAAAAATATATGTTCAATATGAGACTATATTCGCTAAATCCGGAAAAAAAAATATTTTGGAATTGATTATGCTAAATCCCATAAAAGAAATATTTTTGGAACTGATTTGGTATTTTTCATAAAAATGGACTAGTTATGAATAAATGAGTTATGGACTAGTTATGGCTTGGGAATCATATATGTGGTATATGCAGATTTTTGATGAGGGTTTTGGTTATTGGTGATGAAATCTTATAAGTTTGGCATTTTATGATGATTAAATGCATTATTTAGTAAAGTGTAAACAATTAAAATAAATTGTTTATAAGTTTAAGAAATGTTATTCTTTCAATATCATTATACCAAAATATTGGTATGGATTTTATTGTGGAATTTCTACCTTTTTGTGTTAGGGTTACTATTCATGAGTTAATATTCATGAGTTACTATTCACGAGTTACTATTCACGGGTACTATGCACTACAAAATTGGTTTCTTTTTCTAACCAAATTATAGTTGATTTATGAATATTACTCTGGAGATTAAAACTATATATTGATTATATTGATTTTATTATCATATATAATATTTTTATAACCCTGATGTTGAAATTCTCTTTCACTGGAGTGTAAATGTAACGACCCCAAAATAGGTCCATTCCATCCAACCCATTCTGAGTCGCCAAATATATGGTACGGAAAACAACTACAACTTTATTACAACAATTATCGTGCAAAATACAACAACACATATGATGTGAGTTTGGATACAAATATATACCAACTGTAGCACGTCACAATGACACCTTACATAAAGGTATATGTAAGACCCCAACTTATTAATAATGAAATTTAATTTTCTTTATTGATGACATCCTCATATATTCCAAAAGTCGTGAAGATCATGAGCACCATTTGAAGCTGGTACTCCAAAGGCTTCGTGAAAACAAACTATATGCCAAATTGAAGAAATGCGAGTTTCGCTTCGAGGAAGTAGCATTTCTTGGGCACGTGGTGTCAAAACATGGAGTATCCGTGGACCCGGAGAAGATTGAAGCAATACAAAGTTGGGAGCAACCGAAGTCGGTGACCGAAGTACGTAGCTTTCTGGGTCTAGCTGGTTATTATCGGAGATTCGTGGAAGGGTTTTCTCGAATCGCTACTCCATTAACCCAGCTAATTCAGAAGGATACAAAATTCGTTTGGAGCGAAGAATACGAGAAGAGTTTCAAGAGCTTAAGAGGAGACTTATTTTAAGACTGTTCTAACAATACCATCTGGTTCGGATGGATTTGTTATCTCTACAAATGATGCTTCGTGCAAAGGGTTAGGATGTGTTCTCATGCAACGTGGGAAAGTCATAGCCTATGCCTCGCGACAACTTAAAAAGTATGAGAGGAATTATCCTACTCATGATCTAGAGTTGGCAAAGTGATCGTTTTGCCGCTTAAAGATTTGGAGGCACTATCTATATGGGGAGAAAGTGGAGTTATATTCGGACCATAAAAGCCTTAAATATTTCTTCACTCAAAAAGAACTCAACACGCGGCAATGACGTTGGCTCGAGCTATTGAAAGACTACGACCACACTATTCAATACCATCCCGAAAAGCGAACGTGGTAGCCGACGCGCGTTGAGTAGAAGATCATATACGGGGAATGAGTGCGATGATGTCAAGTATACGCGTAGAGCCAACTTTAATAGAAAAAGTTAAGGTTGCTCAAGCCACCCAGGCGAGAATGATGCGTATGAAGAAGAAAGTACAAGAAGGAGCTATTCCGGAAGCGAGAATTGATGAAAAAGGAATACTTTGAGTCCACTCTAGACTTTGTGTTCCTAACGACTCTGATTTGAAGTACAAGATTATGATGGAGGAACATAATACACCATTTGCAATCCATCCTGGAAGTACTAAAATGTATCGTGATCTTCAACATACATTTTGGTGGAACAATATGAAGAGAGAGATTGCAAAGTTTATCTCAATGTGTTTAACTTGTCAACGTGTAAAGGTGGAGCATCTAGTACCTAAGGGTCCGTTGCAACCACTTGAGATTCCGAAATGGAAGTGGGAACACATTACCATGGATTTCGTTACGGGTCTTCCTACGGTTTCTCAAGGCATCAATGCTATTTGGGTTATTGTTGATAGATTAACCAAGTCCGCTCATTTTTGCCGACACGGAGACTTATTCCTTGAACGTCTTGCTAGTATGTACGTGAATGAGATTGTGAGGTTGCATGGCATGCCAGTATCCATAGTTTCGGATCGTGACCCAAGATTTACTTCAAGATTTTGGGTTAGCTTGCAAAAAGCTATGGGCACGGATTTGCGATTTAGTTCGCATACCATCCCCAAAGCGGACGGACAATCGAGAGGACTATTCAAACTCTTCAAGATCTATTAAGACTCGTGTCCTAGACTTCAAGGGCGAGTTGGGATAAGTATTTACCATTGGTGGAATTCTCCTACAACAGTTATTATCGTGCAAGTATAGGTGTGGCTCCATTTGAAGCATTATATGGGACGAAAGTGTCGTTCTCCAATATGTTGGGATGAGGTGGGTGAAGCAACATTGTTGGGACCCGAAAGTTAATACGTATGACTCACCGAAAAGATCCAAATGATTCGACAACATATACAAGCGGCACAAGATCGACAAAAGAGTTATGCGGATCTTCATCGAAAGGACGTGGAATTTAGTATAGGGGATCGTGTGTTGTTGCGAGTTGCTCCATGGAAGGAGTTACAAGATTTGGGAAGAGAGGAAAGCTCAATCCACGATTTATTGGTCCATTTCAAATTCTTGACCCGAGTAGGAAATGTAGCCCTATAGACTCGCGTTACCTCTCGAGTATGTCTCGTGTTCATAATGTGTTTCACATATCATGCATTTTCGTAAATATGTGAAAGACCGAATCACGTTATAGAAGTTAGAACCAGGATGAGATAGTCAAGACTTAACGTATGAGGAGGTACTGTCAAGATCTTGGATAGGAAGGAGCATGTCCCACGCCATGAAAGGTCATACCACAAGTTAAAGTATTGTGGAGGAATCATCTTTATAGAGGAAATGACACGGGAATTGGAAAGCAGAAATGAAAGCGAGGTATCCTCACCTTTTCAAAACACCAGTACGTCACGTCAATTTCGAGAGGACGAAATTTCATAAGGAGGGAGGTTGTAAGACCCTAACTTATTATAAATGAAATTTAATATTCTCTATTTATTATTTTGAAATAGTAAGGGTTGATTTGATTAATGTGAATAGTTATGGGTAAAATACATAAATATTTCAAAATAAGCAAATGGTTATAAAATATTCATTGTTGTTGGGGAATATTCGTTTGGTCGTGGAATATTCTTCATTGTGGGGAATATTAAATACGACGGTAGCGATATTTTTATGGGCCCCATAACGGAAAGCGATTGGATGAAGAAAGCGACAAATATAAGTGGTTTAAAAATAACGACGTAGTTATTACACAGATTATCTTGTTAAAATACCGGTGGTTAAAACACAAGAAGAAGACCGGTATTGCACCAATTATTGATTCTTACGTGAAAGGCTTTACTCGATAATGGTTACGATAATTCTTATTCGAGATTTTATTGATTTAATAATTAATTGGCGTTGATATTTTATATTCTTTGTTGTTTGATAATTGTCATTACACGGTATTTTTCATTATCGAAGCAATAATTCATATTATCTGAATAATATTATTAGATAACATTATTGGCAATGTCTAGAAAGTTACATCAAGGAGAGGTTTGGTCACCTAATTACCGCCATGAAGGAGAAATTCTTATTGGAAAGCCCTCTTTCACTGAGGAGCGCACGGTTGTCGATATTGTGATTACGTAATATTATTTGTGAATAATTAATTATTGATTCATATGATGAGGAAAATATTGATTTTATGTGGATATAGATGGAGAAAAATTTTAATGTGACAATTGTTGAAAATTGAAATTTTATCTTTTTCTGATAAAATAATTCATTTAAATATATTATTATATTTTAATAATATAATAATGGTGATATTTTTACAACGAATGTGGGATATATGAGTATACGAGGAGGAAGAGTATTTTTGTTGCAATAAATGTTTAAAACATGTTAAACATGTCGGTGGACCCATTTATTGACTGAAATTTGATTATAGCCTGTAAAATCGCCCGTTTGTGGATTTCGGTCAATTTCTGTTTGGAATTTGGAAAAACTTTCTTCTGCAAAGTTGTAGAGAATTGAATTTCCTATAAAAATTCGCGAGATTCAAATTTTCTGACAAAAGGGCTATTTATTATGAATTATTGAAGTTCCGAAGCTCCGAAATAGTTAATTTTTGAAGTTTTAATTATGTTAAATAAGAAAAACGTTTTTTAAAAGTTTTGTGAGGTGGGCTACTTGTGTTGAATGCTGAATTCAGTTGATAAAAAGTGTGCGTAAGAATTTAATAAATATATATTAATATTTTATTAAATTTTCTGGTTTGGTGTTCTAAGCAATTTCCTATAAATAGGGTGTTTAGGTTAGAATTGAAAATCACACCAGAAACTGAAGTTTTCTCTCTCTATATTATCAAGCGTATTCTTGTGAGTATTTTGAGTATACTTTGAGTATTGCTATACGGTGCAAGTTCAAGTCATAACCTATATCCAGGTTTCAACTTTAAATCTTTGTCTTTCGAGGTAAGGGATATTATTTTTTCCGTAATGATATTGTTTCTTCAATATCATTATGTTGAAATATTGATCTGAAGTTTTTATCAAATTTGGAACTTTTGGTGTCGGAGTTACTATTCATGTATACGGCACTATTCACGTATACGACACTATTCACGAATACGGCATTATTCATCGAAAAATGAAAAATTTTCTTTTCGTCTAAAATATCTATTGTGGATACTAGCTTTGATTGTATCCATGTTTTGATCATTCCTGAATTTTACACCACTGTGATTATTTTTGAGGTATTTTTGGACGTGGATAAAACAAAGTACGAATCCTTAATCCTTAATCCTTGTCATTTTGTTTCACTGGATTCGTTTCTTTAAAAATATTTTTCATCATCTTCATCTTAAATGATGTTATTATGGAATATCTTTTGGCTGTAGTGCAAAAGATGAATGATTTCGAAGAATATCTTTGGCCCGTAGTGCAAAGATGAGCAGTGTTTAGATGAACATGACTAAACGGTGATGAATATTTTGGCTCAGTAATGCAAAGATGAATATTTGATTCGGATATATATTGATTGATGTTACTGAGGGGATAAAAGATAGAGCGATGAACTTTAAAATTCATACATAGAAGATAGTAGTTGCATTCTCTACTTAACTCTTCTAATGAATTATTATTTCATTGCGAATATTGATTTAAAACTTGTTGTCTATTGTATTCTATTAGATTTTTTCCTGTTGAAGACTAATGATAATTTGTTGTATATTATCTTAGTCATAATATTCTTTCTTGGGCTAGTTGAGCTCACCCTTTTCCTTTTTGTTCCATTTTTCTTCTTAGGAGGCGAGAATATAAGCGAGTACGTAGTCTGGGTATGGAATGAAAGTTCTAGAGAGAGTTGTTTAGTAGTCCTCACCATTTTTGTAAAATAATGTATCAATAAATGTGATGAGGATTTATTTGAGTATAGATATTGTCTAGAAGATAATATTTGTATTCAAACTCACAGTTTTACTGTTGTAATAATAAAGTTGTAGTTGTTTCTGTACCATGTATTGACAACTCAGAATGGGTGATGTATACCTATTTTGGGGGCATCACAGTATAGTCAAAAACTGTTTTAGAAATTAGAATCTTTGGGAAGTGCTCAAGGAAACCTTCGTACATGGGAGGCCATGCTTTTAGGTTATGGTAGATATCATATGGCCACAGAATTATCCTTGGTTGACCCAATAGACCCCAAAGAAAAACGATAAGATTACTATCATATTCTTCCCAATGGTGAGTCTTTTCTTGACATATCATTATCTCCATTGTCTCTAATTGGGTATTATACTCCAAACAAACACCAAGATTATATAGGTAGTGCTTGTAAATATACTCAGCAAGTGGATGTGCACAACCTTGTCTTATGATAACACGAGTTTGTATGTCATTAGTCATCTTGTATGATAGTGACAAAACACCCTTCCAAAGTTAAATTCACCTCACCCTCAACATCTATAGACCACCACTCTATTCCCTCACTATCCCCCGCTCGACCCAGCTACACTTTTATTACCTGAAAGGAATTGTGAAACAAAAGGGTGAGCACAACTAGCCCAGTAAAGAATATTATGACTAAAGATAAATAAATTATCAATAGTCTTCATCAGTAATAAATCAGAGATTTAGAACATATGGTAGATGATAAAACTTTTCAACCATAGTTGCAGCGGAATGAGCAATCTATTAGAAGAGTCAAATAGACCATAAAATCATTATCTTCTCCATGTTAAAAGTCCACCAACAATGTTTTATCCCTGTAACATCAATCAACAATTCCTGTCCACAATCACATGTATAACTCATAATCATAATTTTAGTTCTAAATTCCTCTTCTTATCCAGGACGAAGATAATTTCATCATTGTCTTTACCGAAACATCAAAGATCATGGTTATACCAAATCACAGTTCCTGTTCATAATCATACTAATAAATTCATCTTTGCTGCACTACGGCCAAAGATATTCATCAACAATTCATCTTTGCACTACATGCCAAAGATATTCAACAACAAGTCATCTTTGCACTACTGAGCCAAAGATATTCAACAACAGTCATCTTTGCACTACGGGCCAAAGATATTCAACAATAATTCATCTTTGCACTACAAAGCTAAGATATTCATCAACAAGTCATCTTTTTGACTACGAGCCAAAGATATTCATATATCAAAGAAATACATAATCATTTCAGAAGTTATATAACAATAATTATAACCATGTTGATCAATTCACCTTTGCACTTAAGCTAAAAATATTCAATTGTAAATTCAATGGTCATGATTATACTAGTCAACAATTCAACTTTTGCACTACTGGCCAAAGAGAACCTATAGTCACGATCATACCAATAATATACCCATCTTTACACTAAAGTCAAAGAGAAATATTATCATTAGGGTTATAAAAATGTTATATAAAAACAATATAATCAAAACATATAGATTTAATCTCAAGAGTAAGATTCATAAATCAATGATCTCATAACACCTTAATCAAAATGTTATAAATCACTTAATAATCTCATAATCTAATATTATTAATACTACCACAATATTTTAATCATTTCTTAAACTTATAAACAATTTATTTAAATTGTTTACACTTTACTAATAAATGCATTTAATCATCTTAAAATGCCAAACTAATAAGATTGCATCACCAATAACCAAAATCCTCATCAAAAATCTGCATATACCTCATATAGGATTCTTAAGCCATAAATCCTATTTTCAAATTTTCTTACTCTACATAACATATTTAATTCATTTACTCATAACTAGAACATTTTCATGAAAAATACCAAATCAGTTCCAAAAATATTTATTTTCTGGGATTTAGAAGAATATAGTCCCATATTGAATATATATTTTTCTCAGAATTTTTAAAATTCATTTACTATTTTTCACATGGCCAAAACCACCGAATATTTAAACATTTATCATAAATTGTACTTTTGTCCAAAAATTCTGAAATTAATATGATATACTGATATTATATAGATGTACTCCTAATACAAATTTCATCAATTTTGGAGTTAATCACAAGGAGTTATAAACAGTTACTTTTAAAATAGTCTTTTCTCATAAAATCCATAACTCCTAATCTATACATCCAAAAATTTCCATTTTTGGACACAATCTACTAAAACTCATCAAAATATTATTTCAAAATTTTCCAGAATTTTGAAGGTTCAAAAATATAAAAGCTGAAAAACATAATCACCTTAAAAATTCTTACTATCTCTTACCTCAAAAAAAAAGATTTCCGACTAGAATAATAATATTTGAATCTAACTTGCACCGCATAGCAATACTCAAAGTGTGATTTTCAATTCTAACCTAAGCTCTCTATTTATAGGAAAATGCTTAGAATACAAAAAGCGTAAAATTTAATAAATTAATATTAATTATTTTCCACATCTTTCTACGCTTCCATGAATCGAACTCAACCATCCTAACACATGTTAAAGATTCCCACCAAACACAAAAATGTTTTTCTTATTTAAATTATTTTAAACATCCAAAATTAATTATTTGAGACTTGAAACTTCAATAATTTATAACAAATAGTCTTTTGTCGGAAAATTGAATCTCATGAGTTTTAATAGAAAATTCAATTCTCTACAACTCTGCAGGAAGAACGTTTTCCAAATTCCAAACATAAATTGACCGAAATTCATAAATGGGTATTTTTTTAAAGTTTATAATCAAATTTCGATCAAGAAATGGGGTCCACTGACACACAAAACATGTGTTAATCATTTAATGCCACAAAAATACTCTTCCTCCTCATATACTCACATATCGCACATTCATTATAAAAATATCATAGTTAATATATTATTAAAATAATATATTAAAGCGAATTATTTTATCGAGAAAAGATAAAATATTAATTTTCAACAATTGTCACTTTAAATATTTTCTCCATCTATATCCACATAAAATGAATATTTTCCTTATCATATTAATCAATAATTAATTATTCACAAATAATATTACGAGAATCTGATAATAATGACAACCGTGGTTCCCAGGAAAAGATGGGGCTTTCAATAAAGATTTCTCCTTCTTGGCGCTGATTAGGTGACCAAACCTCTCCTTAGATGAGAACTTTCTAGACATTGCCAATAATATTTTCTAATAATATTATTTAGATAATATGAATTATTGCTTCGATAATGGAAAATACTTGTGTAGTGACAATTATTAAAACAATAAAGTAATATAAAATATCAACGCAAAGCAATTATTGAATCAATAAAATAAAATATTGAACAATAATTATCGTAACAATTATTGAGTGAGTGTCTTCTTACGTAAGAGTCAATAATTCAAAAAATTGTGCAACACGTAATAGGTATCTTCTTGGCAACAACGCCAGACGTATTATTTTTACTTTACCCACCGGGTATTCCAAATGATGTTAACGGTAATAATTACGTCGTTATTTATAAAACTCCTTTTGTCATTTTCTTCATCAAGCGGTTATTACATTATGGGGCCCATAAATGGTCGCGCCTTCGCATTACGAATATTCCCGACGCGGAAAGAATATTTCACGCACCAAACGAATATTCCCAAATAATAATGAATATTTTATAACCACTTGCTTATTTTGAAAAAATTATATGTGGCGCCCCCAAAATAGGTCCATTCCATCCAACCCATTACGAGTCGCCAAATACATGGCGATGCGAAACAACTACAACTTTGTTATTACAACAATAAAGCGAGAGTTTGAATACAAATATTATCTTCAGACAATATCTATACTCAAATAAATCCTCATCACATTTATTGATACATTATTTTACAAAATGGTGAGGACTACTAAACAATCCTTTCTAAAACCTTCATTCCATACCCGACTTCGTACTTCTTATATTCTCGCCTCACGAGAAGAAAAATGGAACAACAAGGAAAAGGGTGAGCTCAACTAGCCCGAAAGAAAGAATATTATGACTAAGATAATATACAACAAATTATAGTTAGTCTTCAATGAGGAAAAATCGATAGAATACAATAGACAACAAGTTTCGGATCAATATTCGCGGTGAAATAATAATTCATAGAAGAGTTACGTAGAGAATGAAATCTACTATAATCTATGAATTTAACGATCCATCATCAATATTTTATCCCCGTAACATCAATCGATATACATCCGGAATCAAATATTCATCTTTGCACTACAGGCCAAAGATATTCATCGATTGGTCATGTTCATTTAAACACTGTTCATCTTTGCACTCTGATGGGCCAAAGATATTAATCAATCGGTCATGTTCATCTCAACACTGCTCATCTTTGCACTACTGGGCCAAAGATATTCTTCAGAAATCATTCATCTTTACTACTGTGCCAAAGATATTCAATAATATCATCATTTAAGACCGAGGATGATGAAAAATATTTTTAAAGAAAGCGAATCCGGTGAAACAAAATGACAAGGATTAAGGATTAAGGATTCGTATACTCGGTTTTATCCACGTCCAAAAATACCTCAAAAATAATCATAGTGGTGTAAAATTCAAGAATGATCAAAACATGGATACAATCGAGTTAGTATCCGAATAGATATTTTAGACGAAAAGAAGAAATTTTATTTTTCGGTGAATAGTATCAGATATCGTGAATAGTGCCAGTATCGTGAATAGTAACTCGACACCAAAAGATAGAAATTCCACAAAAAACATCTTCACGTTTTGAATAGTACTCGTGAATGAATAGTAACTTCGTGAATAGTAACTCATGAATAGTAACTCATGAATAGTAACCCATGAATAGTAACCCCGAGCATGAAAAAGTTCCAAATTTGATAAAACTTGGATCAACATTTCAAAGATAATGATATTGAAGAAATAATATCATTACTGAAAAAAATAATATCCCTTACCTCGAAAGATCGAGACTTCTATTTAGAATCACTAGGGTATAGTCTTTGAAGGAACTTGCACCGTCTAGCAATACTCAAAGTATACTCAAAATACTCACAAGAATACGCTCAAAATATCGAGAGAAATAGAGAGAAAACTTCAGTTTCGGTGTGATTTTCAATTCTAACCTAAGCACCCTATTTATAGGAAAATGCTTAGAACACAAAAGCGTAAAATTTAATATAATATTAATATAATTATACAAATTTTCCTTAGCCCACCTTTTGGTCAAAACACCAGCCACACATGTTAATGATGACCAAAAAAATACAAAAACGTTTTTCTTAAATAAAATAATTTAAACTCCCAAAAATCAATTATTTTGAGTTTGAACTTCAATAATTCATAATAAATAGCCCTTTCATCAGAAAATTGAATCTCGCGTGTTTTTATAGGAAATTCAATTCTCTACAACTTTGCGCAGAAGAAAGTTTTCCAAATTCCAAACAAAAATCGACCAAATCCACAAGCGAGGCGATTTTACATTATAATCAAATTTGGTCAATAATTGTGTCCACCAACACACAAAACATGTGTTAAACATTTAATGCCACAAAATACTCTTCCTCCTCATATACTCATATATCCCACATTCATTGTAAAAATATCATAGTTAATATATTATTAAAATAATATATTTAAATGAATTATTTTATCGAGAAAAAGATAAAATATTAATTTTCAACAATTGTCATTTTAAAATTTTCTCCATCTATATCCACATAAAATCAATATTTTCCTCATCATATAAATCAATAATTAATTATTCACAAATAATATTACGAGAATCACAATATTGTGACGTGCGGTTCCAGGAAAGAGGGCTTTCAATAAGAATTTCTTACTAACTTTGGTAGCCTTGATTAGATGACCAAACCTCTCCTTAGAGCAGAACTTTCTAGACATTGCCAATAATGTTATCTAATAATATTATTCAGATAATATGAATTATTGCTTCGATAATGAAAGATCTTTGTGTAATGACAATTATTGAAACAATGTGAATATAAAATATCAACGCAAAGAATTATTAACTCAATAAAAAATTTGAGCAGTAATTATTGTAACCATTATTGAGTAGTGCCTTCTTACGTAAGAATCAATAATTGGTGCAATACTGGTAGCTTCTTGTTCAACAACGCAGCGTATTAGTGTGTTTTAACCAAGGGTATTCCAACGATTAAGGCAACAACTACTGTAGATTATTTAAAAACAACTTATATTTGTCGTTTTCTTCATCCAATCGCTTTCAGTTATGGGGCTACACACATGGTCATTTGCGCCGTCGTCACGAATATTCGACAAAGCATCGAATATTCCACGACCAAACGAATATTCCCAAACAACAATGAATATTTTATAACCACTTGCTTATTTTGAAATATTTGCGTATTTAACCCTTAACTATCCACATTAATCAAATCAACCCTTACTATTTCAAAATAAAGGAAATTCCTTTTTATTTAAAAATTTCGGTCTTACAACCTCCCTCCTTATGAAATTTCGTCCTCGAAATTGACGTGACGTACTAGTGTTTTGAAAAGGTGAGGATACCTCGCTTTCATTTCCGTTTCAATTCGGTCATTTCCTCTATAGCATGATTCCTCCACAAAACTTTAACTTGTGGTATAACCTTTCTATGCAGCGTAGGACATGCTCCTTCCTATCCAAAATCTTGACGGTACCTCCTCATACGTTAAGTCTTCTTGGCTATCTTGTGGGTTCTAACTTTCAATAACGTGGTTCGAATCTTTCACATATTTACGAATGCAGATATGTGAAACACATTATGAACACGAGACATACTCGGAGGTAACGCAAGTCTATAGGCTACATTTCTACTCGGTCAAGAATTTGAAATGGACCGATAAATCGTGGATTGAGCTTTCCTCTCTTCCCAAATCTTGTAACTCCCTTCCGTGGGAGCAACTCGCAACAATACACGATCCCCCACACTAAATTCCACGTCCTTTCGATGAAGATTCGCATAACTCTTTTATGTCGATCTTGTGCCGCTTTGTATCGTTGTCGAATCATTAGTCATACGTCTTAACTTTCGGGTCCCAACAATGTTGCTTCACCCACCTCATCCCAACATATTGAGAACGACATTTTGTCCATATAATGCTTCAAATGGAACCATGCCTATATTTGTTTAATAACTATTGTTGTATGAGAATTCCACCGATGGCAAGTACTTATCCCAACTTCCTTTGAAATCTAGGACACACGAGTTTTAATATATCTTCAAGAGTTTGAGTAGTCCTTTTCGATTGCCCATCCGTTTGAGGATGGTATGCCAAACCCAATAAATAAATTCGTGCCCATAGCTTTCTACAAACTAACCCAAAATCATGAAGTGAATCTTGGGTCACGATCTAAAACTATGGATCTTGGCATGCCATGCAATCTCACAATCTCATTTACGTCATATGAGAGAAAGGCGTTCAAGGAATAAGTCTCTCGTATCGGTAAGAAATAAGCGGACTTGGTTAATCTATCAACAATAACCCAAATAGCATTGATGCCTTGAAAGCCGTAGGAAGACCCGTAATGAAATCCATAGTAATGTGTTCCCACTTCCATTAGGAATCTCAAGTGGTTGCAACGGACCCTTAGGTACAAGATGCTCGCCTTTACGTTGGCAAGTTAAACACATCGAGATAAACTTTGCAATCTCTCTCTTCATATTGCTCCACCAAAATGTATGTCGAAGATCACGATACATTTAGTACTTCCGAGGATGGATTGCAAATGGCGTATTGTGTGCCTCCATCATAATCTTGTACTTCAAATCAGTCGTTAGGAACACAAAGTCTAGAGTGGACTCAAGTATTCCTTCTTCATCAATTCTCGCTTAGGAATAACTCCTTCTTGTACTTTCTTCTTCTTCATACGCATCATTTCAAAGTCGGTGGCTTGAGCAATCTTAACTTTTTCTATTAAAGTTGGCTCTGTCGCGTATACTTGACATCATCACTTTTCGTTCCGCATATGATCTTCTACTCATCGCGTCAGCTACCACGTTCGCTTTTCCAGGATGGCATGATCAGAACATGTGCTGAAATGAGTCTCCTCTTGAGTTCTTCGAAGCTCTTCCCACATTCCTCGCTCCATAAGAATTTTGTATCTTTTCGAGTCAGCTAAGTTAACGGAATAGCGATTCGAGAATATCCTTCAACGAATCTCCGATAATAACCAACTAAGCCTAGAAAGCTACGTCTTTCGATAAGCGACTTAGGTTGCTCTCAAGCCGTGACTCATATCCCAATCTTGGATAAGACGTCACAATGACACCTATCGGTTTACTATCGCATGCGAATATAGCGTCCCTACGGAGAGTCCGGCTTAGGTGAATTTCACAAAGGAAGTCACAAGATAAAGGCTCGGTACCAAATTCTATAGTTGAATTTTTAACTCGAAGTTCAATAGAGCCATTCGATATGAGATTTTAGAAATGAGTTTTGTCTGGGTTCAAAGTCGATACAAAATTTAATATCGAGCTTTGGGAGTAAGCCAAGAAATTCTTGAAAATACGTCGGGAAAATCAATAACAACGGGAATATTATTCAAATCGGCGTGTCTTTATTCAAATCCATAACATGGACTAAGAAAATTTGACATCCGTAATAAGCGAATGACTTCATGGACGATATGAAAATGTTTGACTACAATGGTTTGATTGCTTGAATTGAATAACGGAGTTGCTTAGGAATATGAAAACTAACAACCTTACAAAAGCAATCAATTTGGCATGATGAGTAGTTAACCTTAAAATCACATCAAAAACAAATATCTCTATAGAAATAAGGTTAACGAGTAATGTGATAGTGCCAACTGAATCAAGCAAGATTTATAAAGCAGTGGATGTGATGAAAGTTTCTCCTAACGGAGTTTCCACGAGATAGGTCAAAGTCTAATTTCTCGAGTCAAGTTTAAGCGTTGAGCGCAAGTAAGAGAGATAAAGAATGGGTAGAAGCAGATATCTAGTAAGGTATATACTTCGCAAGAATTTATAATTAACTAACTTGAGTGCTAACCGTTAGGGTTCCTTGCATTTTTAATGGCCAGTCGACAAACGCTTCTTCTAGGAATCGTTGACTTTGACTTTTTCGGGACGGTCTTTTGAGTCACCCCCATTGAACTAGGTTTCGCTACCGTACAATCTCGGCGATATGTCCTTCCTTTCCACAACTATAGCATACCTTAAAGCTGTTGCCAGGCGGCCAATGATATGTCCCTCTTTCCGCAAGATTTGTAACATACGACCGGTGGTCGTTCTCCTCCTTAAAACTAGTTGCTATAGCGCCGGCGTCTTCATATGGTAGTTGTTGAATCTCCTCTTTTTAAAATCTCCTCCCACTCGCATCTTCTATTTTCATGGCCACGATTACCACCGGAGTGGTTACCGCCTTTGTCTCGTATTCTTCTTTCTCCATTTGGTTATCGTTATTACGATGGCTGCTTATCTTGGTATGATCTGGTTATGGTCCCTCGGTTGAACGTATTTCGTTATCTCGTTCTAACAATGAGCCCATTGACAACACATCTGAATAGAGAAAATTTATGAGAAATGAGATCTTGGCGTATGTCGGGTTTCAAACCTCTCGAAACATCCGCGTCATCGTTCCTCATTCTCCACCAAATGAGGTGCTGAACACGGATAACTCATGAACTTCGCCTCGTCTTTGGGACACCGTCATGTTATTCTCGCTTCTAGTCTAATAAACTCCACTTCCTTCATATACCGAATACTTTCGGGGAAGTACTTGTCATTGAACTCATTTTCAAACGTCTCCCATGACATCGCCGAGTGCAATTTGGATGGTACGCTTCCTGATTCCCACCGAGAATCTACCTCGCCACGGAACATAAAGGTGGCGAATGGAACTTTCTGTTCCTCCGTGCATCCCAAGACATCGAATATCTTGGTAATTTGTTTGACCACGTCTCGCGCTTTAATCGGATCGGCTTTTCCCGAATTCGGTGGTCCCGACTCTTTGAAGCTGCTTGCATTTTGTGACCACTCGTGAATTGCTATCATTTCCTCCTGTATTTTGAACACGAGTCTCCTAAATCGATTTTGCATGAAGCTGCAAAAAGCTTCTAAACATCCCCTCGTTCATCATCGCTTCCGGTGGTGTTGTTTCGCGGGAGGAACATTGCCCGACTGTTGCACGTTCTCCTCGTTGGTGAAGTCTGAGCATCTCCACGGTCTCATTTACTCCCTTCATTAATATTCTCGGTCGACATTCTCAAATCATTGTCATAAAATAAGGGTTAATTAAGGAAATCAATATATCACATAATATCCTATATCTTGACCAACTAACAAATAAGCTTAGGTAGGACACCACTAGCGAAGGATTTACTCGTCTCTCCCCTCCTAGTTCTATTCCCCGATCTCCGCCATGGAGATCATATCCCTAAGCTCGATACCAACCGTGGCGCCCCCAAAATAGGTCCATTCCATCCAACCCATTCACGAGTCGCCAAATACATAGATGCGAAACAACTACAACTTTGTTATTACAACGAGAAAGCGAGAGTTTGAATACAAATATTATCTTCTAGACAATATCTATACTCAAATAAATCCTCATCACATTTATTGATACATTATTTTACAAAAATGGTGAGGACTACTAAACAATCCTTTCTAAAACCTTCATTCCATACCCGACTTCGTACTTCGCTTATATTCTCGCCTCACGAGAAGAAAAATGGAACAACAAGGAAAAGGGTGAGCTCAACTAGCCCGATAAAGAATATTATGACTAAGATAATATACAACAAATTATCGTTAGTCTCAACGAGGAAAAATCGATAGAATCTGATAGACAACAAGTTTTAGGATCAATATTCGCGCGTGAAATAATAATTCATAGAAGAGTTACGTAGAGAATGAAATCTACTATAATCTATGAATTTAACGGTCCATCATCAATATTTTATCCTGTAACATCAATCAATATACATACGGAATCAAATATTCATCTTTGCACTACTGAGCCAAAGATATTCATCGATTAGTCATATTCATTTAAACACTGTTCATCTTTGCACTACTGAGGCCAAAGATATTAATCAATCGGTCATGTTCATCTCAACACTGTTCATCTTTGCACTACTGGGCCAAAGATATTCTTGAGAAATCATTCATCTTTGCACTACTGGGCCAAAGATATTCAATAATATCATCATTTAAGAATGAGGATGATGAAAAATATTTTTAAAAAGCGAATCCGGTGAAACAAAATGACAAGGATTAAGGATTAAGGATTCGTACTCGGTTTTATCCACGTCCAAAATACCTCAAAAATAATCATAGTGGTGTAAAATTCAAGAATGATCAAAACATGGATACAATCAAAGCTAGTATCCGAATAGATATTTTAGACAAAAAGAAGAAATTTTATTTTTCGATTGAATAGTCAGTATACGTGAATAGTCTTAGTATCGTGAATAGTAACTCAAACACCAAAAGATAGAAATTCCACAAAAACATCTTCACGCTTCATGAATAGTACTTCGTGAATAGTAATCGTGAATAGTAACTCGTGAATAGTAACTCATGAATAGTAACTCGTGAATAGTAACTCGTGAATAAGTAACTCATGAATAGTAACCCCGACATGAAAAAGTTCTAAATTTGATAAAACTTGGATCAACATTTCAAAGATAATGATATTGAAGAAATAATATCATTACAAAAAAATAATATCCCTTACCTCGAAAGATCAAGATTTACAGCTAGAATAAAGGGTATAGTCTTTGAAGGAACTTGCACCGTCTAGCAATAATACTCAAAGTATACTCAAAATACTCACAAGAATACGCTCAAAATATCGAGAGAAATAGAGAAAACTTGAGTTTACGGTGTGATTTTCAATTCTAACCTAAGCACCTATTTATAGGAAAATGCTTAGAACACCAAAGCAGAAAATTTAATATAATATTAATATAATTATACAAATTTTCCTTAGCCCACCTTTTGGTCAAAACACCAGCCACACATGTTAATGATGTCCAAAAAAAAATACAAAAAACGTTTTTTCTTAACAAAAATAATTTAAACTCCCAAAAATCAATTATTTCGGAGCTTCGGAACTTCAACAATTCATAATAAATAGCCCTTTCATCAGAAAATTCGAATCTCGCGAGTTTTTATAGGAAATTCAATTCTCTACAACTTTGCAGAAGAAAGTTTTTCCAAATTCCAAACAAAAATCGACCGAAATCCACAAGCAGGCGATTTTCTGTGCTATAATCAAATTTGATTCGATAATTGTGTCCACCAACACACAAAACATGTGTTAAACATTTAATGCCACAAAAATACTCTTCCTCCTCATATACTCATATATCCCACATTCATTGTAAACATATCACCGTTAATATATTATTAAAATAATATATTTAAATGAATTATTTTATCAGAAAAAGATAAAATATTAATTTTCAACAATTGTCATTTAAAAATTTTCTCCATCTATATCCACATAAAATCAATATTTTCCTCATCATATAAATCAATAATTAATTATTCACAAATAATATTACAGAATCACAATATTGACAACGAGCGGTTCCAGGGAAGAGGGCTTTCGATAAGAATTTCTTCTAACTCTTGTGCCGCATGATTAGATGACCAAACCTCTCCTTGATGCAGAACTTTCTAGACATTGCCAATAATGTTATCTAATAATATTATTCAGATAATATGAATTATTGCTTCGATAATGAAAGATCTTGTGTGTAATGACAATTATTGAAACAACGTGAATATAAAATATCAATATGGCAATTATTAACTCGATAAAATCTTGAGCGGTAATTATCGTAACCATTATTGAGTAGTGCCTTCTTTACGTAAGAATCAATAATTGGTGCAATACCTGGTGTCTTCTTGTCAACAACACGTATTAGTGTGTTTTAACCACCGGGTATTCCAACGATTGGCAACAACTACGCAGTTATTTAAAAACAACTTATATTATATTCGTTTTCTTCATCCAATCGCTTTCAGAGTTATGGGGCTCCCACATGGGTTGCTTGTCAGCATACGAATATTCCCCGACGATCACGAATATTCCACGACCAAACGAATATTCCAAACAACAATGAATATTTTATAACCACTTGCTTATTTTGAAATATTTGCGTATTTAACCCTTAACTATCCACATTAATCAAATCAACCCTTACTATTTCAAAATAAAGGAAATTCCTTTTTATTTAAAAAATTTGGGTCTTCTGAAACCGATGGAGTATTAATTAAACATTAAATTTAAATTAAATTTTATAAATAATATGGGATTTGTTTAACTTTCAATCTAAAGGATATGGTTAATGGTATGGTAGTTAAAAGGAAACTCATAATTAATGAATTAAATCTTAATGTGACTCTCCTTCTTTTTATGGATTATTCTTCTCCCAAATTAATCAATATAAATTATTTGATACTACATTAAAGAAAGTAAAAATAATATCCTAAAATTAAGAGATAGATGCGAGAGATGGATTCATGAGTTTGAACTCAATTTAAATATAGTAGATAACCTTAAAAATGGTATACATGTGTGATATTAAATTGTCAAAAATAAAACTATTATTTATTAAAATAATAACTTTATAATTTTAAAAATAAAATAAAATAAAAATAACATAACAAAATCACATAATCTTTGTAGTGATCAGGCGACTCGGGACACTTATTTGAATATTCTAAATAAAGAAAATTACATTCAATTGAACCAAACAAAATATCAATTATTATCAAAGACCAATATAATTTATTATTATTAATTTAGACAATTGAACTATGCTTTTGGTATGACTATTATTTTATTTATATTATTTTATTTTTTTTAGTTTATTCCATCAAATGATCTCATATAAAATTAATAGACGAATATGAATATTATTTTATGTATTATTGATACTGAAATAACTCGGTCTCGGGTCAACTCAAATTCATCCAAATAAGGCCATAAATTATTGAATTGATAATATATTTTTGGGTCATCTTAGCTCATCATAGACTCATCCAAAAATCATGACTTAAAGTTCTATTGGTAGTTACTTAATTCCTTAAGTATATAAACAAATTTTTTTCATATCTTTCGATGTGTAGTCTTTGAGATTATTCTGAGATACATTATCCAAGATAACTAATTGTAATTATATTCATTATATTTGAAAATGTATTATTATAATGTAATTTGTATTTGAAAATTATAAGTTGATGATCACATTACCCTTAAAATGACCAAAACTTATTATATAGTTGATAAATACTCCATCCAGTCACATAATATATTATTTTAGATTATTTTATTTTTCTCAAATTATTTGACGTTTTATATAATCTAGGAGAATTAACCACAATCTTTTCAAAATTACCCTCGTGGAAAACTATTACGAATGAGAGATAGTATGAGATAAATATCGTAGAGGATATTATAGACAATTGATATTATATTTAATCTTATCAATCATTTTATTAATTCTTGTACACAACTTTAAAAGCGCCGTATATTATGGGACGGATGGAGTATTATATTTAATATTATTTGTCCTTACGTCTCACTAGATTCGTTTTCTTTAAAATATTTTCATCATCCTCGGTCTAAATGATGATATTCTTGAATATCTTTGGCCTGTAGTGCAAAGATGAATGATTAAGCTGATGAATATCTTTGGCGTAGTAGTGCGAAGATGAACATGACCAATGATGATACAAATGAATATCTTTGGCTGTAGTGCAAAGATGAATATTGATTAAAGATGTATATTGATTGTTATTCTGGGGATAAAATTGATGATGGACTTTTAAATCTTAGAAGATAGTAGAACTCATTCTCTCTTGACTCTTACAATGGATTCTTTATTTTTTATTTGCAGTTGTTGATCTAAAACTTTTTATACATTATATTTTATCGATTTTTTTTACATTGAAGACTAACGATAATTTGTTGTATATTATCTTAGTCATAATATTCTTCTTTGGGCTAGTTGAGCTCACCCTTTTCCTTTTTGTTCCATTTTTCTCGGGAGGTGAGAACATATCGAGGAACTAGTCGAGTGCTGAGTGATGGTTCTAGAAAGATGTTTTAGCGATCCTCTTTATTTACGTAAAATAGTGTTTGAATAATTGCAATGAGGATTTATTTGAGTGTGGATATTGTTTAGAAGACAATATTTGTATTTAAACTCATAGTATGTGTTGTCGTATTTTGCACACGACAATTGTATTATTGAAGTTGTAGTTTGCTTTACGTACCATGTATTTGGCGACTCGAGAATGGGTGTTGTATACCTATTTTGGGGCATCACGGTTAGTATCGAGCTTAGGGATATGGTCTCCGGCGGAGATCGGGGAATAGAACTAAGAGGGAGAGATGAGTAAATCCTTCGTTAGTGTGTCTATCTAAGCTTATTTGTTGGTCGGTCGTAATATAGGGATATTATGTGATATGTTAATTTGTTTAATTAACCCTTGTTTTATAATGATATTTAAGAATGGTATTTAAAAGCGTTAACAATGGAGTGTATGAGGCGTGGAACAACCTTTAATTACAAACCGGGAGAGCGTGCGGCGAAAGACAATAATCCTCCTGTAAACAACATTACCAGAACAAATGATGAATGATGGGATGTTGAAGTTTTTGCATTTTATGCAAAACGAGACGAGGAAACTTCGTACACAGAATCTGGTGGAAATGATAGCGATGCGACTTATCGCAACCAAGCGGTTCAAAAGTTAGGACCACGAATTTAAAGGAAAGCCGGATCCGATCATGGCGGCGTGGGTCAAGCAAATTACCAAGATATTCGATGTCTTGGGATGCGGAGGAACAAAAGGTTCCATTCGCCACCTTTATGTTCCGCGTGAAAGCGGACTCTTTGGTGGGAGATGCGTGAAGCGTACTGACCGGTACCGCTTTTCGGCATGTCTTGGGAAACATTTGAAACTATTCAATGACAAGTACTTTCACGAAAGTATTGCGTCGTATGAAGGAGGTAGAGTTTATCGGTGGAACAAAATAACATGGTGGTGTCGATGAGGCAAAGTTTGCGAGAGTTATCTAGGGTTTGCACCTCATTTGGTGAAAATGAGGAGCGAATGACGAGTAGTATGTTTCGAGAGGTCTAAAGCAGAGATTCGACAATATCATATATCTCATATATTTTCTTTATATTTAGATGTTGTAAATAGGGATCAATTATTAAAGCGAGATAATGAGTATGTGCAACCGAGGGGGACCCAACCGAGGTCATCATGGGGTGAAAGCATTCATCGAGGCGATGATAACCAGCGAAGAGAGGAAAAATCGAACAAAGGCGGTAACCACTCGGTGGTTATCGTGGCCATGATAATAGGAGAGGTGAGTTAAGTAGAAATTTCGGAAAGGAGATTCAATGATGCGGGAAGACATCGGTGACTGACACCAGCACAACAACAAAATCTAGGGAAGGAGAAGCGGCCTTGGTTAGATGTTACAAATCGTGAAAGAGGACATATCAACCCAAGCTGTCCACAACAATCAAGGTATGTTACAATTTGTGGAAAGGAAGGCCACATAGCTCGGGATTGTTACGTAGCAGCAAACCAAGTTCAACGGAGATGGTGACTCCAAATACATCCGGATAAGTCAAAATCGGCCGGTTCTGGAAGAGCGTTTGTCGTGGTAGCCAAAACGCGAAGAACCCGAGCGAAGTGATTACGGGTAAGCTAATCTTGAACTCTTGCGAAGTTTATACCTTACTTGAATCTGGGTTCTACCCATTCTTTTATCTCTCTGCTTGTGCTCAATGTTTAAACTTGACTCGGGAGAAATTAGACTTTGATTTATCAATGGAGACTCAGATTGGGTGAAACTTTCATTACATCCACAATTTATAAATCTTGCATGATCCAAGTTGGCACTATCACATTTACATTGATCATATCTCTTGAAAGATACTTGCTTTTGATGTGATTTTAGGAATTGATTGGTTAACCACTCATTATGCCAAAATTGATTGTTTTTGTAAGGTTGTTAGCTTTCATATTCTAACCAACTTATCATACAATTCAAACAACTAAACCACTAAAATCGGTCATTTATCATATCAAGCCATAAATCTATTCGTTTATTGAAAAGCGGATGTCAAGCTTTCTTAGCCCATGTTATGGATTTGAACAAAGACAAATCAGATTTGAATAATATTTACATTGTTAGAGATTTTTACGATGTATTTCTGAAGAACTTCCGGTCTACCCCGAGCGTGATGTTGAATTCTTTATTGACCTTGGTAAGGGTACAAAACCCATTTCTAAAACCCATATCGAATGGCTCTATTGAACTTGAGGAGTTAAAAGTCCAACTACTGAGGAATTGTTAGACATAGGTTTCATTCGTCTAGTACATCTCCTTGGGGTGCTCTATTTTATTAAGTAAAGAAGAAAAGGCGGGAGTATGCGACTTTGTATTGACTCAAGAGAATTAAACCATGTCACCATCAAGAATAGGTATCCATTACCTCGCATTGATGACACATTCGACCGATTGCAAGGAGCACAATTCTTTTCAAAGATCGATCTTCGTTTTGGATATCATCATTTGAAGATTAAAAGCGAGGATATTCAAAACATCTTCGAGAACTTCGATGCGGGCATTATGAATTCTTAGTCATGTCTTTTGGATTGACTAATGTTCATCTTTGCTTTCATGGATATGATGAAGCTGTGTATTGAGGAATATTTGGATCGGTTTGTTGTTGTCTTTATTGATGACATCCTCATCTATTCCAAAATAGTGAAGATCATGAGCACCATTTTAGTCGATACTTGAAAAGCCGTGAAAACAAGCTTTATGCAATGGTGAAGAAATGTGAGTTACGGCTTGAGGAAGTAGCATTCCTTGGGCACGTGGTGTCAAAACATGGAGTATCTGTTGACGTGAAGATTGAAGCGGTCTGAAGTTGGGAGCAACCAAAGTCGGTGGCCAAAGTCGTAGCTTTACGGGCTTAATTGGTTATTATCGGAGATTCGTGGAAGAATTTTCTCGAATCGCTTCTCGGGTCATCGGTGACTTGGAAAGATAAAAAATTCAGTATGGAGCGAGGAATGCGAGAAAAGTTTCAAGAGCTCGAGAGGAAACTCATTTGGCACTGTTACAGCAATACCATCATTACGGATGGATTTGTTATATCTGATGATGCTTGAGCAAAGGGTTAGGATGCGTTCTCATGCAACATGGGAAAGTCATAACCTATGCCTCACGACAATTCAAAGAATATGAGAGGAAATATCCTACTTATGATCTAGAGTTGGCGGTGATCGTATTCAGCGTTGAAAATTTGGAACACTACTTGTATGGGGAGAAAGTGGAGATTTATCACGGACCATAAAAAGCCTCAAATATTTCTTCACCCAAAAAAGAACTCATCATTCGAAAGCAGCGTTGGCTTGAACTATTGAAAGATTAAGATCACACTATTGATATCATCCCGGAAAAGCGAGCGTAGTAGGCGGCGCGTTGAGTGAAGATCATATGCGAGCACGAGTGCGATATTGTCAATCTGCAAAGGCCCATTCTGTATGACTTGCAAAGGATAGAGGTAGAATTTAAGACTCAGGGACCCACATGATGATGGCGAATATCTGAGTAGAAGGCAGACTTTAATCGAAAAAGTTAAAATTTGCTCAAGCTACGAAAATGGGCGATGCGTATGAAGAAGAAATCTGAAGGTCTTTATTCGAGCAAGAATTGATGAAGAAGGAATACTTAGATCGACTCCGGACTTTGTGTTCTAACGATTACGACTTGAAGCATAGGATCATGATGGAGGCACACTGACACCGTTTGCGATCCATCACAGGAGTACCAAAATGTATCATGATCTTGACATACATTTTGGTGGAGCAATATGAAAAGAGAGATCGCGGAGTTTATCTCGAGGTGTTTAACTTGTCGGCGTGTAAAGGTAGACATCAAATGCCAAAGGGTCCATTACAACCACTTGAGATTCCGAAATGGAAGTGGGAAACACATTACTATGGATTTAGATTCACGGGTCTTCCCAAGGTTTCTCGGCATAGATGCGATTTGGGTTATTGTTGATAGATTAACCAAGTCGCCCATTTCTTGCCCATACGTGAGATTTATTCCTTGAGCGTCTTTTAGTATATGCGTGAGCGAGATTGTGAGATTTACGGCATGTTAGTATCCATAGTTTTGGATCGTGACCCAAGATTCACTTCACGATTTTGGGTTAGCTTACTGAAAGCTATGAGCGCGGAGTTCTGATTGATTCGACGATACCATCCTCAAACGGATGGACAATCAGAGAGGACTATTCAAACCCTTGAAGATCTATTAAGACTTTGTGTCCTAGATTTTAAAGGGAGTTGGGATAAGTACCTACCATTGGTGAAATTCTCCTACAACAACAATTATCAGGCGAGAATAGGTGTGGCTCCATTCGAGGCGTTGTATGGAAGAAAATGTCATTCTCCAGTATGCTGGGACGAGGTGGGTGAAGCAACATTATTGGGACCAGAGTTGGTACGCATGACTACAGAGAAGATCCAAACGATTCGACAACGTATGCAAACGGCACATGATCGACAAAAGAGTTATGCGGATCTTCATCGGAAGGACGTGGAATTTAATATTGGGGATCATGTATTGTTACGTGTTGCACCATGGAAGGGAGTTACAAGATTTGGGAAGAGAGGAAAGCTTAATCCAAGATTTGTTGGTCCATTTGAGATTCTTGACGGAATAGGAAATGTGGCCTATAGACTCGCATTACCTCCAAGTATGTCTCGTGTTCATAATGTTTTTCACATATCTATGCTTCGTAAATATATTAAAGACCCGAACCACATTATTGAGTTAAAACCAGACGAGATAATAGTGAAGATTTAACGATGAGGAGGTACTGTTAAGATCTTGGATAGGAAAGAGCATGTCCTACATACGAAGGTTATATCCATGAGTTAAGGTTTTGTGGAGAAACCATGCTATTGAAGAGATGACTTGGGAGTTGGAATCGAGAAATGAAAGCGAGGTATCCTCACCTTTTGAAACACCGAATGCGTCGTCGTCGATTTTGAGGATGAAATTTCATAAAGAGGGAGGTTGTAAGACCCCAACTTTTTAATGAATAAAATCAAATTTCCTTTATTTATTATTGTGAATAATAAGGTATTAATTTGATAAAATAATTTGGTTATGGGTGAAATGTGAAAATTTTGCAAAATAAACAAGTGGTTATAAAATATTCATTTTGTCGATGGAATATTCTTTACGTGGGGAATATTAAATGCTGACAGTAGCATGATCATTTATGGGCCCCATAATGAGAATAATTGTCGGGATGAAGAAAATGACAAGTTTGAGTTTTTATAAATAACAGGCGTAGTTATTACTGAATTAACACCTTTGTTGGAATACCGGTGGTTAAAATACGATGTCTGCATGGATGCAGTATTGATGAATTATTGATCCTTACGTGAAAGGCACTACTCGATAATTATTACGATGAATTCTTATTCAATATTTTATTTTATTGATTGATAATTCTTTGCGTTGATATTTTATATTATTGTTGTTTTAATAATAATTGTCAACGCATGAGTATTTCCCATTATCGGATCGATAATTCATATTATTTGAATAATATTATTAGATAGCATTATTGGCAATGTTTAGAAAGTTACATCGAGGAGAGGTTTGGTCACCTAATTGCGCCATGAAGAAGAAATTCTTATTGGAAAGCCCTCTTTCTGAGGAGCGGCTGGTTGTCATAAATGTGATTCTGTAATATTATTTGTGAATAATTAATTATTGATTCATATGATAAGAAAATATTTATTTTATGTGGATTTAAATGTTGGATATATTTATTGTGGTTAAAAATGAAGGAGTTAATGTTGAGGTATTTTATCAGTATTTTTGTCGGAATGAAGGTATTAAAAAATTAAACCAAAGTATTTTTGAGATATATTGTGTGAGTTATAATTTTTAATCAAATAGTTGGATCGTTGTAATTTTTGGATATGTTATACATATATAAGTTGAGTATATGTTCACAAATTTTGAACCGTTAAAAATGAACGTATGATTTGTTATGAATTTTAAGAGGTGACTGGTTCAGAAATTGTTGAAGTATCCGAATTTAGCATTTTGGTGGAAAATTCTAGCATTGAGTGGGCCCCACTTGTGGTTGGTGAAGAAATGTGCTGAATTTTATTTCAAATGTGGTGGGTGGAAATAGTAGCAGGTAAAGCCATCAGATTGCAGGTCAAGTCTGCTAACATTTTCCTATAAATAGAGGGCTAAGTTAGAATTGAAAATCACACCAGAAACATAAGTTTTCTCTCTTTCTCTCTCTAGATTATTGAGTGTATTTTGTGAGTATTTAGATACTTTGTGAGTTTCTGTTAATCAGTGCAAGTTTTCTTGACCTTATATGGAGATATTTAGATCGGAAATCTTGATATTTTGAGGTAAGGGGTGTTATATTCTTCTTAAAGTGATTAGAGGTATCCCAACAGTCTCATTCACTCCATTGTTAGCATTCTCAGCTGTCATTCTCAAATACTGCCATAAAACAAGGGTTAATTAAAAAAATTAACATATCACATAATATCCATATATTATGATGAGCCAACAATTAAGCTTAGGTAGGACACACTTTAATGAAGGATTTACTCATCTCTCCCTCCTAGTTCTAATCACGATCTCGCGGAGATCATATCCTAAGCTACGATACCAAATATAACGACCCCAAAATAGGTCCATTCCATCCAACCAGAAGTCGCCAAATACATGTGTGAAGAAACAACTACAACTTTATTACAACAATTGTCGTGCAAAATACAACAACACATATCTTTGTGAGTTTGGATACAAATATATATCATTTGTGACTCATGTCCCGGTAGTGGAATGACACCTCATAATGACACCTTACATAAAGGTATAGTGAAAACTATTTTAAAAATTAGAATCTTTGGGAAGTGCACAAGAAACCAACCGTACATGGGAGGCCGTGCGTACAGGTTATTATAGATATCATATGGCCACGAGAATTATCCTTGGTTGATTGATAGACCCCTAAAGAAAAATGAGAAGATTACTATCATATTCTTCCCGATGATGAGTCTTCTCTTGACATATCATTATCTCCTTGTCTCTAATTGAGAGTTATATTTCAAATAGACTCCAAGATCATATAGATAGTCTTTGGTAGATATACTTCGCAAGTGGATGAGTACAACCGTGTCTTATGATGACACGAGGTTGTATGTCATTAGACATCTTGTATGATAGTGGCAAAACACCCTTCCAAGTTAAATTCACCTCACCCAAAACATCTATAGGCCGGCCAGATTCATTCCTTGTTATTCTCCCGCTCGACCCAGGCTACACTTTTATTACACGAAAGGAATTGTGAAGCAAAAGGGTGAAACCTGACTAACTTCGATAAAGAATATCATGACTAAAGATAAATAAATTATCAATAGCTTTTCAGCGATAATAAATCGGAGATTTAGAACATATGGTAGATGATAAAACTTTTTCAACCATAGTTGCGGTGAACGAAGCGATCCATTAGAAGAGTCGAATAGACCATAAAATCTATTATCTTCTCCGTGTTAAAAGTCCTCCAACAATGTTTTATCCTGTAACATCAATTAACAATTCATCCCACAATCACGTATATAACTTCATAATCATAATTGTAGTTCTAAATTCATTTCCTCATCCGGGACAAAAATAATTTTCATCACGAAACATCAAAGATTATGGTTATACCAAATCACGATTCATGTTCATAATCCTACTAATAAATTCATCATTTTTGCACTACGACCAAAGATATACATCAACAAATCATCTTTTGCCTTCTGGCCAAAGATATTCATCAACAAGTCATCTTTGCACTACAGGCCAAAGATATTCATCAGTTGGTCATGTTCATCTTTGCATTACGGGCCAAAGATATTCATCAGAAATCATTCATCTTTACACTATAGGCCAAAGATATTCAGTTATATCATCATTTAGGACTGAGGATGATGAAAAATATTTTAAAGAGAACGAATCCAGTGAAGCAAAAGAACAAATATTAAGGATTCGTACTTTAAACAATTCCCATTCAAAAATACTTCATAAATAACCAGAGTGGGGTAAAATTCAAGAATGATCAAAACATGGATACAATCAAAGCTAGTATCTAGAATAGATATTTTGGACAAAAAGAAGAAATTTCATTTCTCGGTGAATAGTGACGTATTCGTGAATAGTAACTCCGACACCAATAGATAGAAATTTCACAAAAAACATCATCACGTTTCGTGAATAGTACTCGTGAATAGTAACTCATGAATAGTAACTCATGAATAGTAACCCCGACATGAAAAAGTTCCAAATTTGATAAAAATTTCCAACCAACATTCTGGCATAATGATATTGAAGAAATAATATCATTTTAGAAGAAAATAACCCCCCTTACCTCAGAAAGAATAGTACTTCCTGGAATACTAGATATAGTGCTGAAAGAACTTGCACCGTATAGCAATACTCGAAGTACTAAAATACTCACAAAATACGTTCGATATAATAGAGAGAAATAGAGAGAAAACTTCAGTTTCTGGTGTGATTTTCAATTATAACCTAAACACCCTATTTATAGGACAATGCTTAGAACACCAAAGCAGAAAATTTAATAAATTAATAATATATTTATATAAATTTCCTACGCACACCTAGCATCTGAAATCAGCCATCCTAAAACATGTTAAATGAGTCCCAAAATGTAAAAAATGTTTTCTTATTAAAAATAATTAAAACTTCAAAAATTAATTATTTGAACTTGAACTTGATAATTCATAATAAATAGCCTTTTTATCAGAAAATTCGAATCTCGCGATCTTTTATAGGAAATTCAATTCTCTACAACTGCGGAAGAAATTGATACTCATATATCCCACATTCATTGTAAAAATATCATCATTATTATATTATAATAATATAATAAAATATTATTTTATCGAGAAAAGATAAAATATCTATTTTCAACAATTGTCACTTTAAAAATTTTCTCCATCTATATCACATAAAATGAATATTTTCCTCATCATATAAATCAATAATTAATTATTCACAAATAATATTATAGAATCACTGATAATATAACGAGGCGGTTCTAGGAAGAGGGCTTTCAATAAGAATTTCTCTTTCTTGGTAGTATGATTAGGTGACCAAACCTCTCCTTAGAGCAGAACTTTCTAGACATTGCCAATAATGTTATCTAATAATATTATTCGAGATAATATGAATTATTGCTACGATAATGAAAAATCTTGTGTAGTGACAATTATTAAAACAAAAGTAATATAAAATATCAACGCAGCAATTATTGAATCAATAAAATACTGAACAGTAATTATTGTAACAATTATTGAGTAGTGCCTTCTTACGTAAGAATCAATAATTCAAAAATATTGTTATGCAATCTGGTATCTTTCTTGTGCAACAACACGTATTACTTTACTTTACCCACCGGGTATTCCAACAATGTTAACGGTAACCACTACGCCTGTGACGCCCCCAAAATAGGTATACAACACCCATTCTGAGTCGCCAAATACATGGTACAGAAAGCAAACTACAACTACAATAATACAATTGTCGTGCAAAATCGACAACACATCTTTGTCGGTTTAAATACAAATATTGTCTTACAAACGATATTCATACTCAAATAAGTCCTCGTTATAATTATTCAAACATTATTTTATAAAAATAGTGAGAATTTGCTAAAACATCTTTCTAGAACCATCACTCCGGTACCACGACTAGTTCTGCTTTATGTTCTCACCTCACGAGAAAAATGGAGCGAGAAAGGAAAAGGGTGAGCTCAACTAGCCAGATAAAAAATATTATAACTAAGATAATATCTGATAAATTATCGTTAGTCTTCAACGAGGAAAAATCGATAAAATATAATAATGACAAGTTTTAGATCAACAAGCTGCGGTGAAACAACAATCCATTAGAAGAGTCGAGTAGAGAATGAGTTCTACTATCTTCTAAGATTTAAAAGTCCATCATCGATATTTTATCCACATAACAACAATCAATATACATCTTTAATCAAATATTCATCTTTACACTATATGGGCAAAGATATTCATTTGTATCACCCGGTTGGTCGTATTCATCTCACACACTGTTCATCTTTGCACTACTGGGCCAAAAATATTCATCGATTAATCATTTATCTTTGCACTACAGGCCGAAGATATTTAGTAATATCATCATTTAGGACTGAGAATGATGAAAAATATTTTAAAGAAAATGAATCCAGTGAAACGGAAGGACAAATTGTGGGGATTCGTATAACAGTTTATCCAAAATCAATAATACTTCATAAATACCAATTTTGAAACAGAATTCAAAAATAAAGATCAAAACATGGATACAATCAAAGATAGTAACCATAATAGACATCTTGGATAAAAAGAAGAAAATTTTATTTTTAGATTGAATAGTCAAAGTGATTCGTGAATAGTATCGATATCGTGAATAGTCCGTATCGTGAATAGTAACCCAGAACACAAAAAGTTCCAAATTTGATAAAAATTCAGATCAATACTTCGGCATAATGATATTGAAGAAATAATATCATATATGAAGAAAATAACATCTCTTACCTCAAAATATCGATACTTGATCGAATATCGAATATCGGTATAAATTTGAAGGAAACTTGCAGCGATGAATAGAAACTCACAAAGTATCTAAATACTCACAAAATACACTCGATAATCTAGAGAGAGAAGAGAGAAAACTTGTTTACGGTGTGATTATCAATTTAACTTAGCCCTCTATTTATAGGAAAATGTTAGCGAGACTTGACACTGCAACCTGATGGCTTTACCTGCTACTATTCCCACCCACCACATTTGAAATAAATTCAGCACATTTCTTTACCAACCACAAGTGGGGCCCACTCAATTCTAGAATTTTCTACCAAAATCATTTATAAACCTAATTTCTTAATCAGCCACCTCTTAAAATTCATAACAAATCATACGTTCATTTTTAACGGTTCAAAATTTGTGGACATATACTCAACTTATATATGTATAACATATCCAAAAATTACAACGATCCAACGGTCGGATTAAAAATTATAACGCACACAATATATCTCAAAAACACTGGTTTAATTTTTAATACCTTCATTCCGACAAAAATACTGATAAAATACCTCAACATTAACTCCTTCATTTTTAACCACAATAAATATATCCAACATTTATATCCACATAAAATAAATATTTTCTTATCATATGAATCAATAATTAATTATTCACAAATAATATTCTGAGAATCACATTTATGACAATGACGGTAGTTCGAGGAAGAGGGGCTTTCCAATAAGAATTTCTCCTTATTGGCGAGCAATTAGGTGACCAAACCTCTCCTTGACAGAACTTTCTAGACATTACCAATAATGCTATCTAATAATATTATTCAAATAATATGAATTATTGATCTGATAATGGGAAATACTGTGCAGTGACAATTATTAAAACAACAATAATATAAAATATCAACGCAGCAATTATTGAATCAATAAAATAAAATATTGAACAGTAACTACTGTAACAATTATTGAGTAATGCCTTCTTACGTAAGGATCAATAATTCATCAATACTGTGCATCCACGCGTATTACCTTAACTTCCAACTCCCAGGTCATTTCTTCAATAGCATGGTTTCTCCATAAAACCTTAACTTGTGGTATAACCTTGGTGCGTAGGACATGCTCTTTCCTATCCAAGATCTTAACAGGTACTTCTTCGTACGTTAAATCTTTGGCTATCTCGTCTGGTTCTAACAAAATAATATGGTTCGGTTCTTTCACATATTTACGAAGCATGGATATGTGAAAAATATTATGAACACGAGACATACTTGGAGGTAATGCGAGTCTATAGGCCACATTTCCTATTCGGTCAAGAATCTCAAATTGACCAACAAATTGTGGATTGAGCTTTCCTCTCTTCCCAAATCTTGTAACTCCCTTCCATGGTGCAACACGTAACAATACATGATCCCCAATATTAAATTCCACGTCTTTTCGATGAAGATCCGCATAACTCTTTTATCGATCTTGTCTTGGTTTGTATACGTTGTCGAATCATTTGGATCTTTTACGTAGTCATGCGTACTAATTACGGTCCCAACAACGTTGCTTCTCCCACCTCGTCGGCATCTTTGGAGAACGACACTTTCATCCATACAACGCCTCAAATGGAGCCATGCCTATACTTGCTTGATAACTGTTGTTGTAGGAGAATTCCACCAGTGGCAAGTACTTATCCCAACTTCCTTTAAAACTAGGACACAAAGTCTTAATAGATCTTCAAGGGTTTGAACAGTCCTCTCTGATTGTCCGTCCGTTTCAGGATGGTATGCCGAACTGAATCGTAAATCCTTGCCCATAGCTTTCTGCAAGCTAACCCAAAATCGTGAAGTGAATCTTGGGTCACGATCCGAAACTATGGATACTGGCATGCCATGCAATCTCACAATCTCATTCACGCATACGCGAGCAAGGCGTTCGAGGAATAAGTCTCACGTATCGGTAAGAAATGGGCGGACTTGGTTAATCTATCAACAATAACCCAAATCGCATCTATGCCTTGAGAAACTTTGGGAAGACTATAACGAAATCCATAGATCTTTGTGTTCCCACTTCCATTTCGGAATCTCAAGTGGTTGTAATGGACCCTTTGGCACTTGATGCTCGCGCTTTTATCGTTGACAAGTTAAACACCTCGAGATAAACTCGCGATCTCTCTCTTCGTATTGTTCCACCAAAATGTATGCGAATATCATGATACATTTTGGTACTCCCGAGATGGATTGCAAACAGGCGTTGTGTGCCTCCATCATGATTCTATGCTTTAAGTCGAATCGTTAGGAACACAAAGTCCGGAGTTGAATCTAAGTATTCCTTCTTCATCGATTCTAGCCACGGAATAGCTCCTTCTTGCACTTTCTTCTTCATACGTATCGCCTCCGGTCCGTAGCTTGGCGACTTTAACTTTATCGATTAAAGTCGGTTCTACTCGTATATTCGCCATCATCATGTGGGTCCCTAGAGTCTTTAATTCTACCTCCATCCTTTGCAAGTCATCTGAGAATGGGCCTTTGCGATAACAATATCGCTTTTCGTACTTTCGCGATATGATCTTCTACTCGATGCATCACTACTACGTTCGCTTTTCGGGATGATATTGAATAGTGTGATCGTAATCTTTCAATAGTTCAAGCCAGCGTCGTTCTTGCCGCATGTTGAGTTCTTTTTGGGTGAAGAAATATTTGAGGCTTTTATGGTCCAGTATAAATCTCCACTTTCTCCCCATACAAGTAGTGTCTCCAAATTTTCAACGCGAATGACGATTTTTGCTTGACTCTAGATCATGAGTAGGATAATTCCTCTCATAATCTTTGAGTTGTCGTGAGGCATAGGCTATGACTTTCCCATGTTGCATGAGAGCGCATCCTAACCCTTTGCACTCAAGAAGCATCCGTATATATAACAAATCCACCGTGTCGGATGGTATTGCGAGCAGTGCGAAATGAGTCTCCTCTTGAGCTTTTGGAAACTCTTCTTGCATTCCTTGCTTCATACAAATTTTGTATCTTTAAAAGTCGGTGACTTAGCGAGATAGCGATTCGAGAAAATTCTTCCACGAATCTCGATAATAACCAATTAATCGAAAGCTACGACTTCGGTCCACCGACTTTGGTTGCTCCCAACTTTGTATTGCTTGATCTTGGCAAGGTCAGCGGATACTCCATGTTTTGACACCACATGCCCAAAGAATGCTACTTCCTCAAGCTGAACTCGCATTTCTTTGACTTGGCATAAAGTTTGTTTTCACGAAGCCTTTCAAGTATCGACAAATGGTGCTCATGATCTTCACGGCTTTTGGAATAGATGAGGATGTCATCAATAAAGACAACAACAAAGCCTGATCAAATATTCCTTGAATATACGATTCATAATATCCATGAAAGCGGCAGGAGGCTTAGACAATCCAAAAGACATGACTAAGAATTCATAATGCCCGTCTGCAGAGTTCAAGGCGGTCTTTAGAATATCCTCGATTTTAATCTTGGTGATGATATCCGAATGAAGATCGATCTTTGAAAAGAATTTTCTCCTTGCGGAATGGTCGAGCAGGTCATCAATGCGAGGTAGCGGATACCTATTCTTGATGGTGACATGGTTTAATTCTCGGTAGTCAATCTAAAGTCGCATACTCCCGTCTTTCTTCTTCTTCTGAATAAAGCAGAGCACCCCGAGGAGATGTACTTAGGACGAATGAAACCTATGTCTAACAATTCTGTAGTTGGACTTTTAACTCACGAAGTTCAATAGGAGCCATTCGATATGGGGTTTTAGAAATGGGTTTTGTGCGGCTCAAGGTCAATAAAAATTCAACATCACGTTCTGGGGGTAGACTGGGAAGTTCTTCAGGAAATACATCAGAAAATTCTCTAACAACAGAAATATTATTCAAATCTGACTTGTCTTTGTTCAAATCCATAACATGGGCTAAGAAAGCTTGACATCCATTTTTCAATAAACGAATAGCTTTATGGCTTGATATGATAGTGACTAATTTTAGTGGTTTAGTTGTTTGAATTTGTATGACAGGTTGGTTAGGAATATGAAAACTAACAACCTTACGAAAATAATCAATTTTGGCATGATGAGTGGTTAACCAATCAATTCCTAAAATCACATCAAAAGCAAGTATCTTTAAAGATATAAGATCGGCGAGTAATGTGATAGTGCCAACTTGGATCATGCAAGATTTATAAGCTGTAAATGTAACGAAGGTTTCACCCAAGCGGAGTTTCAACAGATAAGTCAAAGTCCAATTTCTCGAGTCAAGTTTAAGCGTTGAGCACTGGCGGGAGAGATAAAAGAATGGGTAGAATCCCGGTATCTAGTAAGGTATAAACTTTGCAAGAGTTCAAGATTAGCTTACCCAGTAATCACCTCGTTCGGGTTCCTCGCATTTTTGGCGGTCATGGCAAACGCTTCTTCGAGGCTGGCGATTTTGACTTATCAGGGATGACCCTTGGAGTCACCATCCCGATTGAACTTGGTTTTTTGCTCTGAGAACAATCCCGAGCTATGTGGCCTTCCTTTCCACAGCTGTAACATACCTTGGATTATTGTGGACAGTTTGGGCTGATATGTCCCTCTTTCCCGCATTTGTAACATCTAATTGGCGGTCGTTCTCCTTCCCTAGAATTTGTTGTTAGTGTTGGTGCTGCTGTTGATGTCTTCCCGTCGTTGTTGAATCTCCTCTTTATGAAATTTCCACTTGACTCACCTCTCCTATTATCATGGCCACGATGACCACCCGAGTAGTTATCGCATTTGTTCGTATTTTTCCCTCCTCGTTGGTTATCATCGCTCTGATGACTACTGTCACCGGTATGACCCTGGTTGTGGTCCCTCGGTTGAACATACTCATTATCTCGCTCTAATAATTGAGCCCTGTTTACAACATCTGAATATAAAGAAAATTTATGAGATATAAGATATTTCCGAATCTCAGGCTTTAGACCTCTCAGAAACATCCTCGTCATTCGTTCCTCATTTTCGACCAAATGAGGTGCAAACCTGGATAACTCTGCAAATTTCACCTCGTACTGGGACACCGTCATGTTGTTTTGTTCCAGTCTGATAAACTCTACTTCCTTCATATGACGAATACTTTCAGGAAAGTACTTGTCATTGAATAGTTTCTGAAATGTTTCCCAAGACATCTTTGAGTGCGCGGTGGTCAGTACGCTTCATGAGACTCTCACCAGTAGTCTGCTTCACCGTGGAATATAAAGGTGGCGAATGGAACCTTCTGTTCCTCCGTGCATCCCAAGATATCGAATATCTTAGTAATTTGCTTGACCCACGTTTCCGTCATGATCGGATCCGACTTTCCCTTAAATTCTAGTGGTCCCAACTCCTTGAACTGCTTGGCTTTGACAAACCGCGAATTGCTATCATTTTCACCCGTATTTTGTGCACGAGTCTCCCTCGTCTGGTTTTACATGAACTGCAAAAAGCTCCTAAACATTCCATCATTCATCGTTTACTCGGTAGTGTTGTTTACAGGAGGAATATTGCCTTCCTGTTGCACATTCTCCTGGTTTGTAACTAAAGGTTGTTGCACAGTCTCATACACTCCATTGTTAACGTTCTCAACGGCCATTCTTAAATACTGCCATAAAATAAGGGTTAATTAAACAAATTAACATATCACATAATATCCCTATATTATGACTGACCAATAAATAAGCTTAGATAAGACACACTAACGAAAGATTTACTCATCTCTCCCCTCCTAGTTCTATTCCCCGATCTCCGCCAAAGACCATATCCCTAAGCTTTGATACCAACTGTGACGCCCCCAAAATAGGTATACAACACTCATTCTGAGTCACCAAATACATGGTACAGAAAACAAACTACAACTTCAATAATACAATTGTCGTGCAAAATACGACAACACATACTGTCAGTTTAAATACAAATATTGTCTTCTAGACAATATCCACACTCAAATAAGTCATCATTACAATTATTCAAACACTATTTTACAGAAATATTGAGGACTGCTAAAACATCTTTCTAGAACCATCACTCACTTACCGACTAGTTCTGCTTATGTTCTCACCTCCACGAGAAAAATGGAACAAAAAAGAAAAAAGGGTGAGCTCAACTAGCCCGATAAAGAATATTATGACTAAGATAATATCAACAAATTATCGTTAGTCTTCAACGAGGAAAAATCGATAAAATATAATAGCCAACAAGTTTTAGATCAACAAGCTGCGGTAGGAAGCTAAACAATCCATTAGAAGAGTCAGTAGAGAATGAGTTCTACTATCTTCTAAGATTTAAAAGTCCATCATCAATATTTTATCCTCGTAATAACAATCAATATACATCTTTAATCAAATATTCATCTTTGCACTACTGAGGCCAAATGTAAGACCCCGATTTTTTTTAATAAAATAGAATTTCCTCTATTTATTATTTTGAAATAGTAAGGGTTGAATTGATTAATGTGTTTAGTTATGAGTAAAAATGTGAATATTTTAAAATAAGCAAGTGGTTATAAAATATTCATTATTGTTGGGAATATTCGTTTGGTCGTGGAATATTCTTCTTTGTCGGGGAATATTAAATGCGATGGTATTAATCTTTTGTGGTCCCCATAATGTGAAAGCGATTGGATGAAGAAAAAGACAAGTATGAGTTGTTTATAAATAACGGAGAGTAGTTATTCTTTATTATCTTGTTGAAATACCGGTTGTTTAAAACACGAATGTCTGGCGTTGTTGCGCAATGCTTTGCGGTATTACACCAATTATTGATTCTTATGTAAGAAGGCACTACTCGATAATTGTTACGATGAATTCTTATTCGATTATTTTATTTTATTGATTCAATAATTCTTTGCGTTGATATTTTATATTCTTTGTTGTTTGATAATTGTCACTAAACAATATTTTCCATTATCAAAGCAATAATTCATATTATCTCGAATAATATTATTAAAAAATATTATTGGCAATATCTAGAAAGTTCTATCTAAGGAGAGGTTTGGTCACCTAATTCTTGGCCAGATGAAGGCGAAATTCTTATTGGAAAGCCCCTCTTTCCACAGAGCGGCACTGGTTGTCGATCTTGTGATTACGTAATATTATTTGTGAATAATTAATTATTGATTTATATGATGAGGGAAATATTGATTTTATGTGGATATAGATGGAGAAAATTTTTAAAGTGACAATTGTTAAAAATTGATATTTTAACTTTTCTGATAAAATAATATTTTATTATATTATTATAATATAATAATGATAATATTTTTATAATGAATGTGGGATATATGAGTATATGAGGAGGAAGAGTATTTTTGTTGCAAAAGTTGTTTAACACATGTTTTGTGTGTCGGTGGACCCCATTTCTTGACTGAAATTTGATTATAGCCTGTAAAATCATCCGTATGTAGATTTCGGTCAATTTCTGTTTGGAATTTGGAAACACTTTCTTCTGAAAAGTTGTAGAGAATTGAATTTCCTATAAAAACACGCGAGATTCGAATTTTCTGATAAAAGGGCTATTTATTATGAATTATTGAAGTTCCAAAGTTTCGAAATAATTGATTTTTAGAAGTTTTAATTAATTTTTTTTAAGAAAAACGTTTTTGGTGAGTGTCCCACATGTGATATAAATGTGTTGAATGTTGAATTCAGTTGGTAAAAGTGGGCGTAAGAAATTTGTAAATATATATTATTATTATATTAAATTTTCTGCTTTGGTGTTCTAAGCAATTTCCTATAAATAGGGTGCTTAGGTTAGAATTGAAAATCACACCAGAAACTAAAGATTTCTCTCTCTTTCTCTCTATAATATCGACCGTATTTTGTGAGTATTTTAGTACTTTGAGTATTGCTATACGGTGCAAGTTCTTTCAGCACTATATCCAATATTCCAGTCAGAAGTACTATTTTTTCTGAGGTACGGGATAGTAAGGGATTATAAGGGATGTTATTTTCTTCGTAAATGTTACTATTTCTTCAATATCATTATGCCGAAATATTGGTTGGAACTTTTTATCAAATTTGGAACTTTTTCATGTCAGGGTTACTATTCATGGGTTACTATTCACGAGTTACTATTCACGAGTACTATTCATGAAGCATGATAATTTTTTTTGTGAAATTTTTATCTTTTAGTGTCGGAGTTACTATTCACGTATACGGCACTATTCACGAATACGACACTATTCACAGAAAAAATTAAATTTTCTTTTCTATGTCCAAGATTATGCATTATAGTTCTATCTTTGATTGGATCTATGTTTTTTAGTCTTCATTCTTGAATTTTACTCCACTCTGATTATTTATGAAGTATTTTTGAACTTGGATTGTGTAAAGTACGAATCCTTAATATTTGTTCTTTTGTTTCACTGGATTCGTTTTCTTTAAAATATTTTTCATCATCCTCAGTCCTAAATGATGATATTACTGAATATCTTTGGCCCGTAGTGCAAAGATGAACAGGTGTTGAGATGAACATGACCAAATGATGAATATCTTTGGCCCGTAGTGCAAATATGACTATTTGATTCAAGATGTATATTGATTGATGTTACAGGGATAAAATATCGATGATGGAATTTTAAATTCATAGATAATAGTAGATTTCATTCTCTACTTAACTCTTCTAATGAATTGTTGTTTCCGCTGCAGTTGTTGATCTAAAACTTGTTGTCTATTGTATTCTATCAGATTTTTTCCTGTTGTAGACTAAGGATAATTTGTTGTACATTATCTTAGTCATAATATTCTTTACTGGGCTAGTTGAGCTCACCCTTTTCCTTTTTGTTCCATTTTTCTTCTCAGGAGACGAGAATATAGCGGGAACTAGTCGGTGTGTGGAGTGATGGTTCAAGATAGTTGTTTTAGTAGTCCTCACCATTTTGTAAAATAGTGTATCAATAATTATAATGAGGACTTATTTGAGTGTGAATATTGTCTAGAAGACAATATTTGTATTTAAACTCACAGTTTATGTGTTATCGTATTTTGCACGACAATTGTATTAATGAAGTTGTAGTTGTTTCTGTACCATGTATTTGGCGACTCATAATGGGTGATGTATACCTATTTTGGGGGCGTCACACCAAAGATATTCATTTGTATCACTAGTTGGTCATGTTCATCTCAACACCTTTTCATCTTTGCACTACGGGCCAAAGATATTCATCAGTTAATCATTTATCTTTGCACTACAGGCCGAAGATATTTAGTAATATCATCATTTAGGACTGAGGATGATGAAAAATATTTTAAAGAAAAGCGAATCCGATTGAAGCGGAAGGACAAATAGTAGGGATTCGTATAACAGTTTATCCAATATCAATAATACTTCATAAATACCAATTTTGAAGCAGAATTCAAAAATAAAGATCAAAACATGGATACAATCAAAGATAGTAACCATAATAGACATCTTGGACAAAAAGAAGAAAATTTTATTTTTCGGTGAATAGTGCCGTATTCGTGAATAGTGTCGTATACGTGAATAGTGCTGTATACGTGAATAGTAACCCCGGCACAAAAAGTTCTAAATTTGATAAAAATTCAGATCAATACTTCGGCATAATGATATTGAAGAAATAATATCATATATGAAGAAAATAACAACTCTTACCTCAAAATATCAGTACTTCTGATCGGAATATCGGTATAAGGCTGAAGAAAACTTGCACTGATGAATAGAAACTCACAAAGTATCTAAATACTCACAAAATACACTCAATAATCTAGAGAGAGAAAGAGAGAAAACTTGTTTCTGGTGTGATTTTCAATTCTAACTTAGCCCTTTATTTATAGGAAAATGTTAGCGAGACTTGACTGACGAAACACGATGGTTTTACCTGCTACTATTCCCACCCACCACATTTGAAATAAATTCAGCACATTTTTTTACCAACCACAAGTGGAGCCCACTCAATTCTAGAATTTTTCACCAAAATCATTTATAAACCTAATTTCTGAATCAGTCGCCTCTTAAAATTCATAACAAATCATACGTTCATTTTTAACGGTTCAAAATTTGTGGACATATACTCAACTTATATATGTATAACATATCCAAAAATTACAACGATCCAACGGTCGGATTATAAATTATAACTCACACAATATATCTCAAAAACACTGGTTTAATTTTTAATACCTTCATTCCGACAAAAATACTGATAAAACACCTCAACATTAACTCCTTCATTTTTAACCACAATAAATATATCCAATATTTATATCCACATAAAATAAATATTTTCTTATCATATGAATCAATAATTAATTATTCACAAATAATATTACGAATCACATTTATAACAACGGTAGTTCCAGGAAAGAGGGGCTTTCAATAAGAATTTCTCCTTATCAAGCCGCAATTAGGTGACCAAACCTCTCCTTGATGTAACTTTCTAGACATTGCCAATAATGCTATCTAATAATATTATTCAAATAATATGAATTATTGATCCGATAATGGGAAATCTTGTGCAAAGTGACAATTATTAAAACAATGATAATATAAAATATCAACGCAACAATTATTGAATCAATAAAATAAAATATTGAGCGATACTCATTGTAATAATTATTGAGTAGTGCCTTCTTACGTAAGGATCAATAATTCATCAATACTATGCATCCACACACGACATCGTATTTTAACCACCAGGGTATTCCAACAGTGTTAGCTTGATAATAACTACTGTAGTTATTTATAAAAACTCAAACTTGTCGTTTTTCTTCATCAAGCGATTTATTACATTATGGGACCCACAAATGAGCTGCTGGCAAGTGCATTTAATATTTCCCAAACAACAAGAATATTCTACGACCAAACGAATATTCCAAACAACAATGATTATTTTATAACCACTTGCATATTTTGCAAAATTTGCACATTTCACCCATAATGAGAGAATTATATCAAATTAATACCTTATTATTCACAAATATAATTAGAGGAAATTCGATTTTATTTATAATAAGTTGGGGTCTTACAACGCCGTTATTTATAAAAACTTTAATTTGTCTTTTTCTTCATCAAAATGATGAATTACATTATGGGGCCCACAAATGGTTTCTTTGGCGTCGTCACGAATATTCCCCGACAGAAAGAATATTCCACGACCAAACGAATATTCCCCGACAAAAATGAATATTTTTATAACCACTTGTGTATTTTGAAAAAAATTCATATATCACCCTTAACTTTTAACCTTTTATCAATTTAACCATTTACTGAATTGTAATTATAAGAAAAATTGAATACTTTTATTTCATAAAATTCGGAGTCTTACAGATAAACTGTTATACAAATCCTTACTATTTGTCCTTCTGTCTCACTAGATTCGTTTTCTTTAAAATATTTTTCATCATCCTCAGTTGTAAATGATGATATTACTGAATATCTTTGGCATGTAGTGCAAAGATGAATGATTAACTAATGAATATCTTTGTCCCGTAGTGCGAAGATGAACAGGTGTTGAGATGAACATGACCAACTGGTGATACAAATGAATATCTTTGGCCTGTAGTGCAAAGATGAATATTGATTAAAGATGTATATTAATGATTGTTGTTACAGGGATAAAATTGATGATGGACTTTTAAATCTTAGAAGATAGTAGATCTCATTCTCTACTTGACTCTTTTAATGGATTGCTGTTTCCGCTGCAGTTGTTGATCTAAAACTTGTTGTCTATTATATTTTATTAGATTTATATTATCTTCGTCATAATATTCTTTACTGGGCTAGTTGAGCTCACCCTTTTCCTTTTGTTCTATTTTTCTCAGGAGGTAAGAACATAGCAGGAACTAGTCGGGGTACGGAGTGATGGTTCTAGAAAAATATTTTAGCAGTCCTCACTATCTCTGTAAAATAATGTTTGAATAATTGTAATGAGGACTTATTTGAGTGTGGATATTGTCTAGAAGACAATATTTGTATTTAAACTCACAGTATGTGTTGTCGTATTTTGCACGACAATTGTATTATTGAAGTTGTAGTTTGCTTTCTGTACCATGTATTTGACGACTCAGAATGGGTGTTGTATACCTATTTTGGGGGCGTCACAACAGACTCATCCAAAAAATCATGACTTGAAGTTACTATTGGTAGTTACTTAATTCCTTAAGTATAAATAAATTTTTTTCATATCTTTCGATGTAGTCTTTGAAATTATTCTGGATACATTATCCAAGATAACTAATTGTAATTATATTCATTATATTTGAACATGTATTATTATAATGTAATTTGTATTTGAAAATTATAAGTTGATGATCACATTACCCTTAAAATGACCAAAACTTATTATATACTTGATAAATACTCCATCCGTCACATAATATATTATTTTTTAGATTATTTTATTTTTCTCAAATTATTTGACGTTTTATATAATCTAGGAGAATTAACCACAATCTTTTCAAAATTACCCTTTATGGAAAATTGTTACGAATGAGAGATAGTATGAGATAAATATCGTAGAGGATATTATAGACAATTGATATTATATTTAATATTATACAATCATTTTATTAATTCTTGTGCACAACTTTAAAACGTCATATATTATGGGACGGATGGCAACAATAGTAGTAGCAAAAAAAACTCTTCGAATGGAATTTTTTTGATCTACGTGACAATTTGAAGATCATTATTTGCTATTTTAATATTTTTGCCACATCAGTCTCTTCAATTTAATTAATGCAGTATTTGAAAAAGGATTGATATCAAATTTTAAAATGAGCTGTATATCAAACCCATCAAGCAAAATAAATATTTGTAGCCTTTTTCATATAATTTTGATTATCCCAAAACAAAAAAAAATATTTTGAAGAGGCAATGCCAACTTATCAGTTTTGAAGAGAGAGAACGAGATTGCAGATTTGATAACTAAGGTTGAAGATAATTTTTGTTGATATAACACACTTATTTCAATATCTCAAAGTAATTGAAGAGACTGTTAGAGATGCTCTCAGATCAGAATATGACAACCAATTGGAACCAATTATTGGAATTTGGAACATTTACAAAATAAATGTACGTACAGTACAACAAGTGATCTGATAATGAGTATGTGAGAAATGAGGTTTTTATTGAACATTTGCTTTTAATCCAACATTATTATTTTTGGGAGTTGGGAAGTAGTATTTTTTAGTGCACATTATTATTATGGTAATTATTAAATCAACAACAGATATTGTTATTTTTACAACAAAAGTGTCGATGTAGATGTATAGCGACGTTGAAAATCGTCGCTATAAGATCTATAACGACACTTTTGTTGTGAAAATAATAATTTTTATTATGGATTTAATAATTCCCTATTATTATTATTATTATTATTATTATTGTTCTGATTGATCCACTTTTAATTTAAGGGACCAGACCAGAATTGAATTGAATTGTTTGCATATAAAGGTAGTTCAAATGAGATCAAATGTCACATGGATTGCTCTTTTCTACATAATCAGCACTCAATAAAACCCTTCTTTTTCATTACTACTAATATATATGTCATCATCAACACAAATTGGTGATCATTATTATTACAGAAAACTAAGTTTAACCAACATTTTATTCCTAATTAACTGCTTCATTTGATCCCCTAATTACTTGAATAATTATACTTTAACTAAGACCAGCCACGTGTCAGTACATGATTGGAGCTAGAGTGGGATGATAGGGTTGAATTTATATATATAAGATGTGAGGTTGAATTTATATGTAAGATGTGATCATATAATAGCTACCATGTTACTCCACATGGTCCCCATAAGGGACATTTAGCTCTCCCACCCACCAAACAATCCCTTTGAAATTAAAATAATGTACTACAATATGACCCCTTTTTTTTTATAAAACATTTGTAGTTAAGCTTTTGATGAGAGAGAATCAAATCAAAATATAATTATATATATATATGTCATGTTTAATTCATTAATTAGTTCACATAAAATAGATTAAACCCACGTCAAACATTTTTAAATCTTTTTATTGGTCCTAAAATCAAGGGATGAAAATGATCTCCACTCGAGTCGAACAGTATTTTGTTTAGATTCTATTCGAATTTTTTTATGGTACTCGGATTTGAATATAATTTTGCAATCTTTGCTCATATTTGAATTCGACTCGTTTTATTGTACTCGAGTTCAACTCGGCTCGTCTCGTCTCGTTTTTTGGTCGAGCTACTCGCGAGCATTTGAGAGATACACGAATCAGAACTTGATCATTCATATTATGATAATGTAGATAAAATTAACTCAATCAATTATTTTGAGTAATTTGAAGTTGAACTCTTCAAACTAGATCTTGAGTCTTGTAAAAAAATTAATTAGATAATATTATCACTCTTGAATCAATTAATGGACATCTTCGAGAAACATTAAAACCCTTACATTTTTAAATGTATGCAAATAATTTAATTACTAAAATCTATATTATTAAACAAGTTGAGTATACTTGATACTGTATGCGAATAATTATCAACGACCTTGTATCAGTGATGTAAGGAAAATTTGGTACTATAAACGAGCTCATTTTCGACTCGTATAAATGTTTGAGTATCAAAATAAATTTAAATTTGACTCGTTTATGTATCGAATCCAAATCTCGCTCAAATTTTTCAAGTCGATCTTGAACCGAGTTTCGAACCACACACGTTAATTTTTCAGCCCTACTAAAATCCAATTATCCTATTAAAAAGATAATTAATGCCTTTCTGTAATAGGCAAAAGCTTGGCATGATCCATTCAACAAAGGGGATATATATTAATAGAATTAATTATATTATAATAAAAAGTAATGGGAATATTATAATATGTAGGTTAGTGATTTTGAGACAGTTAAGAACCACATGATTTGTCGGTTTGAAACCGAATTAGACTTTCCAATAGGCTTGGATTATGTTTACACAATGTTCATAAGCATATTAAGCATGTTTTAACCTATTTGAAAAGAATTATTAAAATGGTTCAAAGGAAAAGAGCAAGTATTAAAAGGACATAAGTAATTAAGAAGATATTAATTATGTTTAAGCATGTTTTAGCTTATTCAAAATACATTCAAGTTTAAGCAACCTATTTGAAAATAATTATACGAAGGACATAAGAAAGGAGAAATTAATTTTGTTAGCATATGTGGTTGTTTAGGTTTTAGTGTCTAAAATGACTTTAGCTCTCAAGTTTGATTCTCACTTATGTGAGTTTATTTATGAGTCCTTCTAGGGGGACATTTTTTAGTGACATTTCTAGTGACATTTTTTTTAAAAAAAAAATTGATTTATTTTTTGTATAATCTCCCAAAAAATATATAGTATTTATTCTAACTGGAATTTTTATAAAAAACAGTATTTTAGGTGTAATTTGGATAGATACAAGAAACAGGGCATGTACAGTCTGTACAACCTTGTTTCTTGTATGTATCCAAATTACACCTGAAACATTGTTTTTTACAAAAATTTCAGTTGAAATAAATACTAAACATTTTTTGGGAGGTATTACAAAGAAAAAAAAATCAAAATAAATAAATAAAAAAAATGTCACTAGAAAAGTCACTAAAAAAATGTCCCTCTAGATTTATTGTTTATTTATTTTTATGTGAACAGTTTTTCCTTCTTTATGTGAGATTTATTTGTGAGTTTATTTCTTCTTCTTTTAATGCACTTGATTCTGCTATTATATTGTACTTCCCGAAAAATGGGACTTTAAAAAAAAATACAAAAACTCTATGTGGACATGAAAATTGGACATGAGTGTATTTAAATTTTACTTATTTATATTTTGACCCCAATGGTGGGTAAAAATATAAATAATTGAAATTTAAATACACTCATGTTCAATTTTTATCTGTCCATTAATAAATGTCGTTTTAAATGTTCTCTATTTTCCCTAATTATTTACAATTTGATATAATCTAATATAATTAGCCACAATCTTTTCAAAATTAATTACCCCTCACTACTTCACCTAATTATTTGAGATCTTTATTCACAATTATGGAATACTTTAACTCTTCTTCTATCCTTATCACAACAAAACTAACTCCTATTTTCTCTCATTACAGTTCCCTAATTTTTGCTACATCATTTTTTTTCTTTTCACCTTTTTTTCCTTATTTTTTGCCTCCAAATATATATATTTATCAGAAATTCTTGATTTTCATTCAACTCATAATTCATTGCACTTTGTTCATCACTTGAAAGAGTTTTCAAATCTATAGTTCTACTTGTTAATTGTCATGTTGGAGTTAGTTGTGTATTTTTTTTTTCTTTTTAAAAATTCATGTTGCCTACATGGCTTTTTATAAATAAAAATGGTGAAAAAAAAAAAAACTAAACAAAATAGTCTTAGCGCATGACGCTAGTTTTTAACTTGTTTAAAATGAAAAAGATGAAACTCAAATTTCTAAATAGGGATAAATCAACTTTTGGTACATGTATTGGGACACGACTTACAATTTAATATTTGAAGTGAAAAAAGTTACAAACTGGTGATTGTACTCGAAAAATGTTACACTCTGTTAAACAGTAGGGACACGACTTACAATTTGGTACCCGAAGTGAAAAAAGTTACAAACTGGTGATTGTACTCGAAAAATGTTACACTCCGTTAAACAATAGTGTTTCATCTTTATTCTATTTGAAAATGAGGTTTCTCTTCTTCTGTAAGACCCCAACTTATTATTAATGAAATTTAATTTTCTCTATTTATTATTTTGAAATAGTAAGATTTGATTTGATTAATGTGGATAGTTATGGGTAAAATACGCAATATTTCAAAATAAGCAAGTGGTTATAAAATATTCATTGTTTATTGGGAATATTCGTTTGGTGGGGAATATTCTTCTTTGCGGGGAATATTAAATGCAATAGTATGATCTTTTATGGGCCCCATAACGGAAAGCGATTGGATGAAGAAAATGACAAATATAAGTTGTTTAAAAATAACTTACAGCGTAGTTATTCACAGATTATCTTGTTAAAATACTAAATTGGTTAAAACACGAGAAGACACCAGTATTGCACAATTATTGATTCTTACGTAAAGAAGGCACTACTCAATAATGGTTACTGATAATTCTTATTCGATTATTTTATTTTATTGATTTAATAATTCTGCGTTGATATTTTATATCTTTGTTGTTTGATAATTGTCATTACAATTATTTTTTATTATCGAAGCAATAATTCATATTATCGAATAATATTATTAGATAACATTATTGGCAATGTCTAGAAAGTTACATCTAAGGAGAGGTTTGGTCACCTAATCAATTGCCAAGAAGGAGAAATTCTTATTGGAAAGCCCCCTCTTTCACAGGAGGAAGCGCACGGTTGTCGATATTGTGATTCGTAATATTATTTGTGAATAATTAATTATTGATTCATATGATGAGGAAAATATTAATTTTATGTGGATGTAGATGGAGAAAATTTTTAATGTGACAATTGTTGAAAATTGAAATTTTATCTTTTACGATAAAATAATTTATTTAAATATATTATTATATTTTAATAATATAATAATGGTGATATTTTTACAACGAATGTGGGATATATGAGTATACTGAGGAGGAAGAGTATTTTTGTTGTAATAAATGTTTAAAACATGTTAAACATGTCAATTGGACCCCATTCTTGATTGAAATTTGATTATAACTTTATAAAATCGCTTCCGTTTGTGGATTTCGGTCAATTTCTATTTGGAATTTGGGAAAACTTTCTTCTGCAAAGTTGTATAGAATTGAATTTTCTATAAAAAATCGCGAGATTCGAATTTTCTGATAAAAGGGCTATTTATTATGAATTATTGAAGTTTCGAAGCTCCGAAATAATTGATTTTTGGAAGTTTAAAATATTTAAAATAGGAAAAACGTTTTTTTACACTTGTGGGCCTCATGAAACATGTGCAAAGTGCTGAAGCTAGAGGATTCAAAGTGGGCATAAGAAAATTTATTTATATATTAATATTATATTAAATTTTCTGCTTTGGTGTTCTAAACAATTTTCTATAAATAGGGTGCTTAGGTTAGAATTGAAAATCACACCAGAAACTGAAGTTTTCTCTCTCTATATTATCGCGTATTCTTGTGAGTATTTTGAGTATACTTTGAGTATTGCTATACGGTGGCAAGTTCAAGTCATGCTTTATATCGGTGTTTCAATTAGAAATCTTGATCTTTCGAGGTAAGGATATTATTATTTTTTCAGTAATGATATTATTTCTTCAATATCATTATCTTTGAAATATTGATCTGAAGTTTTTATCAAATTTGGAACTTTTGGTGTCGAGATTCTTATTCACGATATCGACCTTTATTCACGATACTCTGATCTTATTTACTTAATCGACACTATTCATCGAAAAATAAAAATTTTCCCTTTTCGTCTAAAATATCTATTGAGGATACTAGCTTTGATTGTATCCATGTTTTGATCATTCTTGAATTTTACACCACTATGATTATTTTTGAGGTATTTTTGGACATGGATAAAACAAAGTACGAATCCTTAATCCTTAATCCTTGTCATTTTGTTTCACTGAATTCGTTTCTTTAAAAATATTTTTCATCATCCTCAGTCTTAAATGATGATATTATTGAATATCTTTGGCCTGTAGTGCAAAAGATGAATGATTTCGATGTATATCTTTGGCCCGTAGTGCAAAGATGAGCAGTGTTTAGATGAACATGATTAGTGATGAATATCTTTGGCTGTAGTGTGTAAAAGATGAATATTTGATTCCGGATGTATATTGATTGATGTTCTGGGGGATAAAAGATGAGCGACGAACTTTTAAATTCATACATAGAAGATAGTAGTTTGCATTCTCTACTTAACTCTTCTAATGGATTATTATTTCAGCTGCGAATATTGGTTTAAAACTTGTTATCTATTGTATTCTATTAGTTTTTTTTTCTGTTGAAGACTAATGATAATTTTTGTATATTATCTTAGTCATAATATTCTTTCTTGGTCTAGTTGAGCTCACCATTTTCCTTTTTGTTCCATTTTTTTCTTCTCGGGAGGCGAGAATATAGCGAGTGCTAGAGTGGGGTATGGAATGAAGGTTCTAGAGAGTGTTGTTTAGTAGTCCTCACCATTTTTGTAAAATAATGTATCAATAAATGTGATGAGGATTTATTTGAGTATAGATATTGTCTAGAAGATAATATTTGTATTCAAACTCACAGTTTTACTGTTGTAATAATAAAGTTGTAGTTGTTTCTGTACCATGTATTGACAACTCAGAATGGGTGATGTATACCTATTTTGGGGGCGTCACATCTTCTGTCCTTCTTCTTCTCTCATTCTTCTTGTCTCGATTCTCTATTGATTACTGGTTCCCATATATTTATTAAAGGGTTTTCAGTGTTTAATTGAAAAGATGAGCTCTTCTTGGAGTGGAATCATAAATGAAATCGAGAAAGAAGATTGTAGTTCATGCAACAAAAATGAATGGATTACACCAGAGTTTCCAAGTCGGTGACACTGTGGAGCAATGGTGCGAATGTGGGAGGTAAGGAAAGATGGAACAAAATATCGAGGATCTTTTTCGCGTCGACTTCACTTCTCTCTTTGTATGTTTGTCTCTCCCATTGGATCAATTTTAACGATTATTTAAAATTTGGAAAGTACAAGCACCATATGACAATATTTTTCGAGTACAATCACCAGTTTGTAACTTTTTTCACTTCGGATACCAAATTGTAAGTCATATCCCTACTGTTTAACGGATTGTAACATTTTTCGAGTACAATCACTAGTTTGTAACTTTTTTCGCTTCGAGTACCAAATTGTAAGTCGTGTCCCAGTACAGGTACCAAAAGTTGATTTATCCCTTTCCAAATATAATGTAAATTGTGATAGGGAGGGAGGGAGGGAGGGAGGGAAAAAATAATTAATGAGAGCAATGAGTTTTTTTAGAAGAAAATTATGCGAAAATGTTACAGATGAGAGAGAAAGTATGAGATAACTATAGTAATTACGAGAATTTAAGAATATTTTAGGCAATTGATATTATATTTAATGTTATACAATTTTTTTAATACTTATACAACTCTAAAATGTGTTCCAATTTATTTGTCGTTTACAACTTTCTAGAGAATAAATTATTTATTTTTCTATATTACCCTCAACTTCTCTCATTTTCCCAATAAATTTTCTCTCTTTCATTAATAGTTTCCAACTTTTCATAAAGGGGATAGTGATGAAATTTCATAAAAATTTTAATTCTTAAATGATAGTATTAAATGAGTTTTCTAATTCATGGGCAACTAAAAAGATAATTATTATATAACTGAGGAGGTATATATATATATATATATATATATATATATATAGGGTGAGAATCTTAGACGGACCACAAACAACGGACTAGCAACGGACCTTAGCAAAAAAAAACGCGGGTAACAAAAAAAGGGGAAATCATGAGGCGGGTTAAAACATCAGATAATTTCCATTTTTCCCTCTCTCTCCCCGATGCTCTCTCCCCAAATTCTGCTAATTCTCTCTCCCCGATTCTGAGCATCTTCTTCTTCGAGTATTACCCGGACTCGATTCTCGCTCTTTTCTCGACTTCTCCTTTGGGTAGCGATGGCTTCAATTTAGGTCGGAAGACCTAACCTTTTATCCGATAATTCTTTCAAAGTGATGAATTTCAGCGATGGAAGTGATAAGAAGATGGGGTTTAAGCAGAATAGGTCGATGAATTTGGTTGTTGCTCAATCCCTTTGTTTATGATTCCACCGAGGTTGAGTCCTTACGGGTTACTCAATTCACCGGATTCTTTTCACCTCTTCGTAATTGATTCCTAAAGATTTAATTTGGTGATTCTATATTTTTTCATTGCATCTAAATTCAGATGCTTCTGCTGCAATTTCTAATCGATGAATTGTTTGATCTTTATGCTGGATTTGAAATATCCTTGCTGCTAATGTTAAAGCTTCTATTCTCAGTTATCAAAGTCCACGACTCCATGTGGTTTTGTGCTTTCATTTTTATTTTTACTCCATTTTGCTATCCCGACTGGGGCTTGAATCTCATCCCCAACCAATGCTGGTATGTTTGAGTTATCAAAGTCGTGCTGGTATGTTTGAGGAGACTGCAAAGCTGATGAACATACAATGCATTCAATTGGTTTTGAATATGATATTATCACGTACTCCTCAATACTTGAGGCTGTGGGTAAGATTGATGAAGATCATATTTTCCAGAAATTTGCTTCATCTAATTAAGTCAAATCTCAAATGCCTCATTTCCTGCAATTAAGTCAAAAAATCAAACTTGTTATCAAAGTATAAAGTTAATCTATACTAGGGATAAAAAAGAAAGAAAGAACTGTAGTGTATGTTTTTGCATGTATGTGTCTTAAAAGACACTGTTCCAGTACCTACAATAAAAGGCATTGCTTCTCTCTAAATTTTTAAATTCAAATGTTTGGTTATGGTGCTGTTGAAGACTCTCCAAGAAGGCTGATGCTTATTTATATTTTCACATTTTTCAGCTCTAATCAAGAAGGCTGGATGCTTATTTACATTTATATTATGTAACACCACAATAAAGATATAACTATAAGCAGTATATCACAAATGCCTGCCTTGCATCAACACCACAATAAAGATATAACCAACACAAGAACATTTTGGAAGTAACTTTTGGCTCATGATAATATTCTGCATCAACACCATATTACAATAAGTCTGCATTAACACTAAATTAAAATAAGAAAGAGTGAAATGCCTGAGTAGCATCAACAGTTAATAGGTGTGGTTTGGTTGGCCAAACACACAACAAAAGAAATTGTCCCATGCTTACAAATCGGTAAGAAATTTGTAAATTTTCATTCGTTTTCATAGTTTTGAAGTTGTATCTAAATAATTTATGATATGTCATTTTTTGTTGCAGTATTTCTTTGTCATTTTGCACAGTAACTCCCAACCCAAGTGTAGATAATGATAGTTATTCATCTTTAGGTGATTGTAAAAAAACTCTTATAAAGGATATTTTAATTATAGAGTTTTCAACTAACATTTTGTTTTTCATGTCAGGCATATCACTATAAGTGCACATGGAATATCACTATCACTATCACCATGTTGGGCTTGCTTTTCACTAAATGATGCTGTTGCTGGGCTACTGCTGTTGTTTGATTCATTTGTAATTGCAGGAATAATTAGATTGCAATTTAATTTTGTAATGGCTAACTAGTAGTTTTAGCAGTTATGCCTATACTGTCATGCTTATGTCTCCCCAATTTTGTCTTGGGAGTTATGCCTATACTGGTCATGTAAAAGCTTTAGCAGTTATGCCTATATTGGTCATGTAAAATTTTTAACTAATACTTAATACTTGAGGTTGAGTAGCTTGATGTTCACATAAAAGTGATAAATACTGCACTGGACATGGTTATGTTATAGTAGATTACTTCAATGGGTAGCTCATTGAGTAAATAATGAAAAATAATTGAGATACAAGGGGATTTTCCAAACAACTCTGACCGACTCCTCCCTGGTTCGAGCCCCAAAAGTATGTCACCAAGTTGTCCCTTTCAGATAAATGAGCAATATAAGTCGGTGTCTTTGAAAGAAAATGGAAAGATAATAATTTTGTTGAATTAACTTACAGGTAAACCTTAGAAACTTGTAGAATTCATAACTCGGTCAAAGAACATTACACATTTCCAAAAGGAAACACAATTAAGCACAATCATAACTTACAGAACACCCTCCAGGAATTCAACACGCCCAAGTACATCACATTGTACATGTATATCACAACCATACATTACAAAAGGGAAAGAAAAAGAATAAAAAAGGGAAGAGGCAAGCTTTGTCACTTCCAATTTCCAAAATGTTTGATCATTACACAGCATATACCCGAGCACTAGAAGATCCACAATTCTCCTTTAATTCTTGAAATAACTCATTTTGCGACTTCATACCTTTCTCTAGTCTTGCGAAACATTGACATAACACTTTCTTTTTCTCACAATGAATTCTTATTAAGACATCTTTATCGGAAAATCTTGCTTGATTTTCGGTAGTCATTTCATCAACAAAGAATCTTTGGAGAAGTGTTTATCTAAAGAAGACTTGTCATCATCAGCTTATATTTCTTCCCAAAGACCACAGATTCTATGGACTTCTTACGAGTTTGCTCCTCAAGGGTCTTTACTCGCTCTTGGAGTTGTTTCAAGTACTTGATAGCGTCTCCAAGAACAAAAGCCTTGTCCATCTGGTCATGGAAATTAACTGCTATATTTGTACAGTCATAAGTCCAAACAGTCAACTCCCAAGACCAAATCAACAAACGTCTTCCTAAATTCAGGGTCGAAGAAACATCAAAATATGATTTGTTTGCCATGCTAATGCTAATACAAGACCAATAAATGTCATGAATCAAAAAATAACTTTTGAAATCAAAAAATATGGGAAACACAAGTCAATAGAATTTCACCCTTACTTTTTTCTGGTCTTGGGCTTTGATCATAGTAGCATATTGTTTTTCAAAGACCTTAGAATTACTATTAGTGTGGGTATCCAAACCCAAAAAGAGTTTGCAAATATGTAGTATGCATTATAATGAAATGAGCTTGCGACAAAGTTATCTCCTTCCAAGTACAAAGTGATGTAATATACAGCAGTTCCATAGAGTTGTCCAAGAGAAATGGCAACTTGAAGTAAGTGGCTATATGACTTTCGTGTTTGCTATAGCATATCTGCCAAGTGTTAACAATCTTGTTAAGATTGATAAAGTACATCGAAGCTAATTCACAGAAAATCTTGTTAAGATTACAACATTTACATTTAGTGGAATTTACAGCAACATTCTTCCTGCTCAAAATTTTCTCCCATCCCATACTCTGCTTCCACGTTATCCATTTTGATTAAAACCTATAATGATCAATTTTGGTAATTAACTTTTCAGAATATGATAAAATTGTGAAAACCATGACAAAATATATTAAATAAATAAAATTATTTAATAATGATTATATAATTTTAATCATTTTTTTATTCAATCAATGCCAAAATTATTTAATAATGCTTTCCTTTTTAAAATTTTTGAAAAAAAAATATTTTTTGTGAACTTGCTCAATTACAACAAACCCCAGAAAAGATATATAATACAGAAGAGAATATATTACTATGTGAAACCCATCAAATTGATTAAAAAAATTCTCATCAACAACACATCCCCAATTTGAATCGATAAAACATTGATAAAAATTTCTTCATTGGCATCTCATATGAAAATCAGTATAAAAACTAGAAATTGTTAATTACCTGCGTATTGGATGTGATTAGGCGATTAGGAATTGCGTGGCGTTGATGGATCTGGCCTTAAGCATTTGGCACTCAAACTACTCAGAATCGGGGAGAGAGAAACGACAGGATTTGGGAGAGAGCATCGGCGAGAAAGAGAGAGAGAGGAGAGCATCGGGGAGAGAGAGAGAGGGAATCGGCAGTAGCCTTTTTTTTTGTGACCCGCCTCATCTTTTAACCCATTTTGTGACCCGCGTGCTTTTTTGCCATTTTTTACCTTGAGTGCATTGCTAGTCGCTCAAATTGGTGGTTTAAGAACTTCCTCTCTCTCTCTCTCTCTCTCTATATATATATATATATATATATATATATATATATATATATGGGAGCCGCTTATATATAATAGGTTCTTTATGGATCTTTCTCTGTTACACTACTTTTGGATAGTTGATAAACTTATTGGAAGGTGAGATTGAAACATAAATATATAATAAAAAAACTGACTTTATGCAAACTTTTATTTTAATATGAGGACCCCACCATAGTCGACATGTTGTCGGTTTTTAGCTAAAATGAATTTTAATATTAAATAATCTGTAGAATGCAAAACATAGAAACATAAAAAAAAAAAAAAAAATACAAGCCGAAACAAGCTCTTACGACATTAAAAAAAAAAAAAAAAATCTAAATAGTAACAAAGTTATTACGACTTGTAAAAAAATTTCAATCTCTCTCGACTCTCTCTCTACGGATGTCTAGTCTCCTGTACATGAAAATTTTATATATATATGTATGATTTGCATGCCTTTATTTGAGAGAGAGAGAGAGTAAGAGAGAGATTGAAATTTTTTTTTTTATTTCGTAAGAGCTTGTTCCGATTGGTATTTTTTTTTTTTTTTTTAAGCCTAAGAGGTTGTCTTGGGTTTGATTTTTTTTTTTTATTATTATTTTTTTTTTTATAAGCCGATATGTTCGCACTTGGTTTATTATTTTTATTAAAATTCGCTTTAGTTAAACAAACTGACAACACGCCGACTACAAAATTCCTCATATTAAAAAAAGTTCTGCATATGTTGTGCATATTGGCTAGATATTTATGTTTCAATCTCAAATTTCCTTCCAAAGTTTTATCAACTGGCCTAAAAAATACAGACAAAGACTCCATAAAGAAGATTATTACAAGCGATATATATATATATATATATATATATATATATATATATATATATATATATCTTAGTCTACATATATAATTGTGCCTAAAGGTGATCATATTAATTTTTGCAATTAATTTGTGCTAAAGCACAGAAGGACCACAAAATAAAATATAATCTTATTTCTATTTACTCTTCTGAGATGGGACCAAAATAATTACTCCTGCTGACCCCAAGTTGATATTTTGGACCTATAAATAATTGTGTTCTTACTTGTCCATGAAGCCAAACCAAACCTTTTTTTTTTTTTTTTGCAAGTTTGGTGCCAAACTAACTAAATAGGACACATATTTATTTCTACGTACTTTTATTTAGTGGAATGTCTGCACCAAACAAGCTCTTCCCTCTCCACCCACCCCCACCCCCACCCCCTACCCCCACAAAAAAAAAAAAAAAAAAAAAGAAATTGTTAAAATAAAAATAAAAATCTCATTCTTAAAATAATAATGCATTTGAAGAAAGTTATTAGTTAATTCATTTATTCTTCTATATATCTGAATTTAAAAACAATATTGATATTTAATAAATTCTAATTTCACATAATTATTAATTATGATAGTTTAGAATTTTATTAATTCTTAAAATTTTCGTATACAATTGCTTAATTATTTGAAAATTTTCATATCACATTAACCGAATTTGGTTCCTCAAAATAGTTCTATTAGCTAACAAAAAGTCTAAAAAACAATTTCAACCCCAATTATTCTCTATTTATTTTTGCACCCCAAATTTAAAAAGATGTCTAAAAGACACCTTTTGGCTTTATTATACGTAATAACACACACTTTCTTCACTTAACTTAGGTCACAATGTTAGGTAAAATTTATATATGTATTACAGTTTGGGGTTCAAATTGTCTTTTAGTTTTAAAAATTGGCAAAAATAATTAATTTTAAATAAAATAAAATAATTTTAAAATAATTAAATTTTAAAAAAATAATTAATTTTAAAAATAAAAATAAAATAATTGCTTTTAAAATAAAATAATTAAAATAATAAAATTAAAATAAATATTTAGAATTAATCATTAATAATTAATCATTAACTTGTAAAATAATTATTTTATTTTTATTTTTAAAATTAATTATTAATCATTCGGTTAAAAAAAACATTTACTTGTAAAAATTCATTTTTGCCACATAAAAAAAATTCTATTTTTGTTTTTAAAACAAAATTCTGTAAAAACAAAATTTTTAAAATAGACTTTTTTTTAAAATAGAATTTTTCAAAAACAGAATTTTATTTTACAAGTTAAAAAATATTCTGTTTTTGTTTTTAAAAACAATTTTTTAAAACAATATTTTTAAAAACTGAATTTTTGTAAAAACAGAATTTTTTAAAAAAATGTCTAAAACAGAATTTAAATTCTGTTTTGTTTTTAAAAACAGAATTTTATTTTACAAGTTTTTAAAAATATTTTTAAACACAATTTTGTAAAAAAAAATTATATTTTACAATTTTGTAAAACACAATTTTATTTTATAATTTTCGTAAAAACATATTTTTGTAAAAAAAAAAAATTTGTAAAAACAAAATTTTTTACAAAAAAAATCTGTTTTCAAAAAATTCTGTTGTAATACAATATTATTTAAAAAGAAATTAATTATTAATCATTAATTCCAAATATTTATATTGATTTTATTTTTTTAATAATTTTATTTTAAAATTAATTATTTTATTTAAAATTAATTATTTTAAAATTATTTTATTTTATTTAAAATTAATTATTTTTGCCAATTTTTAAGACTAAAAGACAATTTTGACCTCAAACTTCGAGCTTGTATTCTGAAATTTGGCCGGTCATTTTTAACCGATTAAATGAAGAAAGTGTGCGTTTTGTTACGTATAATAAAATTTGAAATGTACTTAGACACTATTTTAAATTTGAGGTATAAAAATAAATAGAGAATAAAGTATAGGATTCAAATTTCTTTTAGTCCTAACAAAAATTTCCTCACATTTGACACATTGGTGACTCATTGGATTTAGTGTGACTTACATATTGGGACTGCTGATTCTTTGACTAGTTCATTTTCTCTTTTCTCTTTTTAATAAATTTTAAAAAGTAAATATATATATATATATATATATATATATTTTTCAATAAATAATACTAACATTAATCTTTCTTTACTTATGTATTTTACTGTAGTTCAAATCGAATTATTGTGACTTTTAAATCTGAAGATATTATAATATAGCAATGTGCTTATAATTATGAAAAAGACACGAAGAGTTAACCGAGAATTGATAGCTGTGTTCTTTATTTTTCTTCATCTTGAGCCAAAATTAGTTTTGGAAAGATATAATTGTCTATATTATCTGCACGTAATACACGCTCTATCTTAAATTATACTATTATTATTAATTTTAAAAATTAATTTAAATTTTTTAAATTTAAAATTATAAAACAATAAAACTTATAATAAGTAATACTTTTAAAATGGTTCATACTATTTATCATTGCATCAAATAAAATTTTAAAAATTATGTCAATTTTAAGTTTAAAAATATGTTGAATTAACTTTAAAAATCAAAATAATATTATATTTTATGACGAAGGATTCATTTTCCCCATTTTATAACTCAATACATTTTTGACATAATTTTAAATTAAAAAGTGGATATTTTATATTAAATGATGCAATATGTGAATTATATAATCTTTCTGGCATTATTTGTAAATGAAAATTGGTAATTTTGGTAGGATGTGATATATAGTATCCAACACAAAATAAAGTGAAAATGAATAGTGTAACCTCTAAATTATATAATAAAATAAAATCTTAATTTTTCCATCATGTATGAAACTTTTTACCTCAATAGTTACAACTGCGATCGAGAGGATATATGTCAATTAACCTAACAAATTAGGCGATTTTTGTGAAATAGAAAAATTAAGTTCTTTTAATTTTTAAATTTATTAGATATTTGATTTAATAATTGTAAGACCCCGAAATTTTTAAATAAAAAGGAATTTCCTTTATTTTGAAATAGTAAGGGTTGATTTGATTAATGTGGATAGTTAAGGGTTAAATACGCAAATATTTCAAAATAAGCAAGTGGTTATAAAATATTCATTGTTGTCGGAGAATATTCGTTTGGTCGTGGAATATTAAATCTTTGTAGGGAATATTAAATGCGATGAGTAGCTATGACCCGTGTGTGGGCCCCATGTGAAGCGATTGGATGAAGAAAGCGATGAATATAAGTTGTTTTTAAATACTTGGCGTAGTTATTCTGATTATATCTGTTGTTGAAATACCGGTGGTTAAAACACACTAATCTGGCGTTGTTGAGCAGTAGATGCGGTATTGCACCAATTATTGATTCTTACGTGAAGAAGGCACTTACTCGATAATGGTTACGATAATTCTTATTCGATATTTTATTGAGTTAATAATTCTTTGCGTTGATATTTTATATTCTTTGTTGTTTGATAATTGTCATTCTACGGTATCTTTCATTATCGAAGCAATAATTCATATTATCCGAATAATATTATTAGATAACATTATTGGCGATGTCTAGAAAGTTACATACAGGAGAGGTTTGATGCATCTACAATTGCTTGTGGTGAAGAAGAAATTCTTATTGGAAAGCCCCTCTTTCTGAGGAGCTGCTGGTTGTCGATATTGTGATTACGTAATATTATTTGTGAATAATTAATTATTGATTTATATGATGAGGAAAATATTGATTTTATGTGGATATAGATGGAGAAAATTTTTAAAATGACAATTGTTGAAAATTAATATTTTATCTTTTACGATAAAATAATTCATTTAAATATATTATTTTAATAATATATTAGCGGTGATATTTTACAATGAATGTGGGATATATGAGTATATGAGGAGGAAAGAGTATTTTGTGGCATTAAATGTTTTAACACATGTTTTTTGTGTGTTGGTGGACACAATTATTAATAGAAATTTGATTATAGCTTGTAAAATCGCTTGGTTTGTGGATTTGGTCGATTTTTGTTTGGAATTTGGAAAAACTTTCTTCTGCAAAGTTGTAGAGAATTGAATTTCCTATAAAAACTCATGAGATTCGAATTTTTCTGATGAAAGGGCTATTTATTATGAATTATTGAAGTTAGAAGCTCAAAATAATTGATTTTGGGAGTTTAAATTATTTTTGTTAAGAAAAACGTTTTTTATTTTTTTTGGACATCATTAACATGTGTGGCTGGTGTTTTGACCAAAAGGTGGGCTAAGGAAAATTTGTATAATTATATTAATATTATATTAAATTTTACGCTTTGGTGTTCTAGCGTTTTCTATAAATAGGGTCTTGGGTTAGAATTGAAAATCACACTGAGCTGAAGTTTTCTCTCTATTTCTCTCTCGATATTTTGGGCGTATTCTTGTGAGTATTTTGAGTATACTTTGAGTATTGCTTTAGAGCGGTCAAGTTCCTTGATACTTATACGGTATTAAAATTTAGAAATCTTGATCTTTCGAGGTAAGGGATATTATTTTTTTTGTAATGATATTATTTCTTGATATCATTATCTTTGAAATGTTGATCTAAAGTTTTATCAAATTTAGAACTTTTTCATATCGGGGTTCTTATTCATGAGTTCTTATTCACGAGTTCTTATTCATGAGTTCTTATTCACGAGTTCTTATTCATGAGTTCTTATTCACGAGTTCTTATTCACGAGTACTTATTCATGAAGCGTGAAGATGTTTTTGTGGAATTTCTATCTTTTGGTGTCGAGATTCTTATTCACGTATCGGCCTATATTATATCTGACGATTATTCACGTATCTTCTATTCATAGAAAAATAAAATTTCTTCTTTTTGTCCAAAATATCTAATACGGATACTAGCTTTGATTGTATCCATGTTTTGATCATTCTTGAATTTTACACCACTATGATTATTTTTGAGGTATTTTTGGGCGTGGATAAAACCGAAATACGAATCCTTAATCCTTAATCCTTGTCATTTTGTTTCCTTTGGATTCGTTTCTTTAAAAATATTTTCATCATCCTCGGTCTTAAATGATGATATTATTGAATATCTTTGGCACTGTAGTAGTGCAAAGATGAATGATTTCTGAAGAATATCTTTGGCTGTAGTGCAAAGATGAGCAGTGTTGAGATGAACATAATGGAGATTGATTAATATCTTTGGCTTTTGTAGTGCGAAGATGAGCAGTGTTTAAATGAACATGACCGGTGATGAATATCTTTGGCTGTAGTGCAAAGATGAATATTTGATTCGAGATGTATATTGATTGATGTTACGAGGGATAAAATATTGATGATGAATTTATTAAATTCATAGATTATAGTAGATTTCATTCTCTACGTAACTTCTTATGAATTATTATTTCATTGCGAATATTGATCACGAAACTTGTTATACTATTGTATTCATCGATTTTTCCTGTTGAAGACTAACGATAATTTGTTGTATATTATCTTAGTCGTAATATTCTTCTTCTTGGGCTAGTTGAGCTCACCCTTTTCCTTGTTGTTCCATTTTTCTTCTCGGGGAGGCGAGAATGTAGCGAAGTCTTAGTGGGGTATGGAATGAAGATTTACAGAGAGAGTTGTTTAGTAGTCCTCACCATTTTGTAAAATAATGAATCAATAATGTGATGAGGATTTATTTGAGTATAGATATTATCAGAAGATAATATTTGTATTCAAACTCATGATTTCTTGTTGTAATAATAAAGTTGTAGTTGTTTACGTACCATGTATTTGGCGATTTCGAGAATGGGTGTTGTGTATACTATTTTGGGGCGTCGCGGTTAATATCGAGCTTAGGGATATGATCTCTGGCGGAGATCGGGGAATAGAACTAGGAGGGAGGCAGAGTAAATCCTTATTTAGTGTGTCTACTAAGCTTATTTGTTAGTTGGTCGATTATATAGGGATATTATGTGATATATTGATTTCCTTAATTAACCATTATTTTATGGCGGTATTTGAGAATGTCATTGAGAATATTATGATGGAGTAAATGAGGCCAGTGGAGATGCTGTACTCACCAGCGAGGAGAGCGTCTGTGGTGGCAATGTTCCTCTCCTGTGAAACAACACTGCTGGCGAGATGATGAGCGAGGGGATGTTTAGAAGCTTTTTTTGCGTTCATTCATGCAAAAATCGAGGCGAGGAGACTTCGTGTTCAAAATCTGAGGAGAAATGATAGCAATTCACGAGTGGTCACGTGAGCGATTCGAAAAGTTGGGACCACGAGTGGGGAAAGCGGATCCGATTAAAGGCGGAGGCGTGGGTCAAACAAATTACCAAGATATTCGATGTCTTGGGATGCGCGGAGAACGAAAGTTCCATTCGCCACCTTTATGTTAAAGTGGCGAAGGCGATTCTTGGTGGGAATCGTGAAGCGTACCCATCCATTTGCACTTTCGGCATGTCGTGGGAGCGTTTGAAGCAGTTCGATGACAATACTTCCACGAAAGTATTAATCGTCGTATGAAGGAAGTGGAGTTTATTAGACTAGAAGCGAGAATAACATGGCGGTGTCCCGATGCTGGCGAAGTTAGCGGAGTTATCGAGTTGCACCTCATTTGGTGGAGAATGAGGAGCGTATATGGCGGATGTTTACGAGAGGTTTGAAACCCGGCATACGTCGATATCTCATTTCTCATAAATTTTCTCTCTATTCGGATGTTGTCAGCGAGGGCTCGGTTGTTAGAAGCGAGATAACGATACGTTCAATGGGGACCATAACCGAGGATCATCTAGAAGATAGCGATCATCGAATAACGATGATAACCGGTGGAGAAAGAAGAATCTGAGACGAAAAGCGGTAACCACTCTGGTGGTAATCGTGGCCGTGAAAATAGAAGAAAGCGAGTCGGGAGGAGATTTTAAAAGAGGAGATTCAACAACGACCGTATGAAGGCGTCGGCGCCTATAGCAACTAGTTTTAAGGGAGGAAACGACCACCGGTCGTATGTTACAAATCTTGGGAAGAGGGACATATCACCAAAGCGCCCCTGACGGTTTAAGGTATCTTTATAGTTGTGGAAAGGAAGGACATATCGCTCGAGATTATGCGATGGCGAAACCCTAGATCCAGCGTGAATGGTGACTCAAAAGGATGTCCCGAGAAAAGTCAAAGTCAGCGGTTCTTGGAAGAAGCGTTTGTCGTGGCCGGTCAAAAATCTGAGGAACCCGACGAAGTTAGCGGGTTAGTAATTATAAATTCTTGCGAAGTATATACCTTACTAGATATCGGTTCTACCCATTCTTTTTTATCTCTCTTACTTGCGCTCAGCGTTTAAACTTGACTCAGGAGAAATTAGACTTTGACTATCTGTGGAAACTCCGTTAGGAGAAACTTTCATCACATCCACTTTGTTTATAAATCTTGCTTGATTCGAGGTTGGCTTTATCACATTACATTAACCTTATTTCTATAGAGATATTTGTTTTGATGTGATTTTAAGGTTAACTACTCATCATGCCAAATTGATTGCTTTTGTAAGGTTGTTAGTTTTCATATTCTAAGCAACTTTGTTATTGAATTCAAGCAATCAAACCATTGTAGTCAAACATTTTCATATCAAGCCATGAAGTCGTTCGTTTATTACGGATGTCAAATTTTCTTAGTCCGTATTATGGATTTGAATAAAGACACGTCGATTTGAATAATATTCTGTTGTTATTGATTTTTCTGGCGTATTTTACGAAGAATTTCTTGGCTTACTCCCAAGCGATATTAAATTTTGTATCGACTTTGAACCGGTACAAAACTCATTTCTAAAATCTCATATCGAATGGCTCTATTGAACTTGAGGAGTTAAAAATTCAACTATATAAATTTGGTACTGAGCCTTTATCTTGTGACTTCCTTTGTGGAATTCACTAAGCGAACTCTCTGGGGGGCGTCGTATTAGATGCGATAGTAAAGCGATAGGTGTCATTGTGACGTCTTTATCAAGATTGGGATATGAGTCGCGGTTTGAGAAGCAACCTAAGTCGATAATCGAAATCGTAGCTTTACAGGCTTAGTTGGTTATTATCGGAGATTCGTTGAAGGATATTCTCGAATCGCTATTCCATTAACTTTGGTGACTCGAAGAGATACAAAATTCGAATGGGGCGAGGAATGCGAGAAGATTTTGAAAGAGCTCGAGAGGCGACTCATTTCGTACATATTACTAACCATACCATCTTGGAAGCGAGCGTGGTGGTGGTGACGCGTTGAGTAGAAGATCATATGCGAGGAGCAGTGCGATGATGTCAAGTATACGCGTAGAACCCGACTTTAATAGAAAAAGTTAAGGTTGCTTTCGAGCCGCAGGCCGAGGTGATCGTATGAAGAAGAAATCTGAAGGAGCTATTAGGGCGAGAATTGATGAAGAAGGAATACTTGAGTCCACTCTAGACTTTGTGTTCTAACGACTACGATTTGAAGTACTGAGATTATGATGGAGAGCACCTGATACGCCATTTTGCAATCCATCTGGAAGTACTAAAATGTATTATGATCTTGACATACATTTTGGTGGAGCAATATGAAGAGAGAGATTGCAAAGTTTATCTCGATGTGTTTAACTTACCCAGCGTGTAAAGCGGAGCATCTTGTACCTAAGGGTCCGTTGCAACCACTTGAGATTTTGGAATGGAAGTGGGAACACATTACTATGGATTTCATTACGGGTCTTCCTACGGTTTCTCAAGGCATCAATCTTATTTGGGTTATTGTTGATAGATTAACCAAGTACGCTCATTTCTTTACAAATCGAGAGACTTATTCCTTGAGCGTCTTTCTCGTATATGCGTAAATGAGATTGTGAGATTGCATGGCATGCCGGTATCCATAGTTTTAGATCGTGACCCAAGATTCACTTCATGATTTTGGGTTGGTTTTGAAAGCTATGGGCGCAATTCTGATTAGATTTGGCATACCATCCTCGAAGCGGATGGGCAATCGAGAAAGGACTACTCAAACTCTTGAAGATATATTAAAACTACGTGTCCTAGATTTCAAAGGAAGTTGGGATAAGTACTTGCCATTGGTGGAATTCTCATACAACAATAGTTATTAAACAAATATAGGCATGGTTCCATTGAAGCATTATATGGAAAAAATGTAGTTCTCGATATGTTGGGATGAGGTGGGTGAAGCAACATTGTTGGGACTAGAGTTAATGCATTATGACTAATGATTCGACAAGCGTATACAAAGCGGCACAAGATCGATGAAAAGAGTTATGCGAATCTTCATCGAAAGGGCGTGGAATTTAGTGTGGGGATCGTGTATTGTTGCGAGTTGCTCCATGGAAGGAATTCTGAATTTGGGAAGAGAGGAAAGCTCGATCCACGATTTATCGGTCCATTTCAAATTCTTGGCCAGAGTAGGAAATGTAGCTATAGACTTGCGTTACCTCAAAGTATGTCTCGTGTTCATAATGTGTTTCACATATCGTACTTCGTAAATATGTGAAAGACCCGAACCACGTTATTGAGTTAGAAGCAGGGACGAGATAGCCAGAAGACTTAACGTATGAGGAGGTACTGTCAAGATTTTGGATAGGAAGGGGCATGTCTACTACAGCTATGAAAGGTTATACCTGAGTTAAAGTTTTGTGGAGGAATAAATGCTATAGAGGAAATGACACAGGAATTGGAAGCGAAAATGAAAGCGAGGTATCCTCACCTTTTCAAAAACACACAGTCGTCACGTCGATTTCGAGAGACGAAATTTCATAAGGAGGGAGGTTGTAAGACCAGAAATTTTTAAATAAAAGGAATTTCCTTTATTTTGAAATAGTAAGGGTTGATTTGATTAATGTGGATAGTTAAGGGTTAAATCATGCAAATATTTCAAAATAAGCAAGTGGTTATAAAATATTCATTGTTGTCGGGGAATATTCGTTTGGTGGTGGAATATTAAATCTTTGTCGGGGAATATTAAATGCGATGGCCTTGACCGTGTGTGGAGCCCATGTGAGCGATTGGATGAAGAAAGCGATGAATATAAGTTGTTTTTTAAATAGCAGGCGTAGTTATTGCAGATTATCTTTGTTGGAATACCGGTGGTTAAAAAAACACACTGTCTGGCGTTGTTGAGCGATAGCTTTGCGGTATTGCACCAATTATTGATTCTTACGTGAAGGCACTACTTTCGATAATGGTTCTGATAATTCTTTATTCGATATTTTATTGAGTTAATAATTCTTTGCGTTGATATTTTATATTCTTTGTTGTTTGATAATTGTCATTTACGATTATCTTTCATTATCGAAAGCGATAATTCATATTATCTGAATAATATTATTAGATAACATTATTGGCGATGTCTAGAAAGTTACATACAGGAGAGGTTTGAGTGCATCTAATTGCGGCGTTGAGTAAGAAGAAATTCTTATTGGAAAGCCCCTCTTTCACAGGAAGCTGCGCGGTTGTCGATATTGTGATTACGTAATATTATTTGTGAATAATTAATTATTGATTTATATGATGAGGAAAATATTGATTTTATGTGGATATAGATGGGAAAATTTTTAAAATGACAATTGTTGAAAATTAATATTTTATCTTTTACGATAAAATAATTCATTTAAATATATTATTTTAATAATATATTAGCGGTGATATATTTTCTGATGAATGTGGGATATATGAGTATATGAGGAGGAAGAGTATTTTTGTGGCATTAAATGTTTTAACACATGTTTTGTGTGTTGGTGGACCTGATTATTAATAGAAATTTGATTATAGCACGTAAAATCGCTTGGTTTGTGGATTTGGTCGATTTTTGTTTGGAATTTGGAAAAACTTTCTTCTGCAAAGTTGTAGAGAATTGAATTTCCTATAAAAACTCATGAGATTCGAATTTTTCGATGAAAGGGCTATTTATTATGAATTATTGAAGTTAGAAGCTCAAAATAATTGATTTTGGGAGTTTAAATTATTTTGTTAAGAAAAACGTTTTTTGTATTTTTTTTGGACATCATTAACATGTGTGGCTGGTGTTTTGACCAAAAGGTGGGCTAAGGAAAATTTGTATAATTATATTAATATTATATTAAATTTTACTGCTTTGATATTCTAGCGTTTTTCTATAAATAGGGTCTTGGGTTAGAATTGAAAATCCTTGTAGAAGCTGAAGTTTTTCTCTATTTCTCTCGATATTTTGGCGTATTCTTGTGAGTATTTTGAGTATACTTTGAGTATTCTTTAGGCGGTCTGAGTTCCTTGACCTTATACGGTATTTTGGTAGAAATCTTGATCTTTCGAGGTAAGGGATATTATTTTTTTGTAATGATATTATTTCTTGATATCATTATCTTTGAAATATTGATCTGAAGTTTTATCAAATTTGGAACTTTTTTCATATGGGGGTTCTTATTAAGAGTTCTTATTCACGATTCTTATTATGAGATCTTATTAATTATTATTGAGTTCTTATTAAAGATTCTTATTACGAGATTCTTATTCAAAGTCTTATTAAATGAAGCGTGAAGATGTTTTTGTGGAATTTCTATCTTTTGGTGTCGAGATTCTTATTCACGTATTATTCGCGTATCTGGCCTTTATTCACGTATCTGGTCTTATTCATAGAAAAATAAAATTTCTTCTTTTTTGTCAAAATATCTAATACGGATCTTAGCTTTGATTGTATCCGTGTTTTGATCATTCTTGAATTTTACACCACTATGATTATTTTTGAGGTATTTTTGGGCGTGGATAAAACCAAATCGAATCTTAATCCTTAATCCTTAATCCTTGTCGTTTTGTTTCCTTTGGATTCGTTTCTTTAAAAATATTTTTCATCATCCTCGGTCTTAAATGATGATATTATTGAATATCTTTGGCACTGTAGTCGAAGATGAATGATTCTGAAGAATATCTTTGGTTTTGTAGTGCTGAAGATGAGCAGTGTTGAGATGAACATAATAGATTGATTAATATCTTTGGCTGTAGTGCTGAAGATGAGCAGTGTTTAAATGAACATGACCGGTGATGAATATCTTTTGGCTGTAGTGCGAAGATGAATATTTGATTCGGATGTATATTGATTGATGTTCTGAGGATAAAATATTGATGATGAATTTATTAAATTCATAGATTATAGTAGATTTCATTCTCTACGTAACTCTTACATGAATTATTATTTAAACTGCGAATATTGATCTGAAACTTGTTATACATTGTCTTATTATCAGATTTTTCCTGTTGAAGACTAACGATAATTTGTTGTATATTATCTTAGTCGTAATATTCTTCTTTGGGCTAGTTGAGCTCACCCTTTTCCTTGTTGTTGTTTTTTCTTTCTCGGGGAGGCGAGAGATTATAGCGAGTCTTAGTCGGGGTATGGAATGAAGATTACAGAGAGAGTTGTTTAGTAGTCCTCACCATTTTGTAAAATAATGAATCGATAATGTGATGAGGATTTATTTGAGTATAGATATTATGCAGAAGATAATATTTGTATTCAAACTCACGATTTCTTGTTGTAATAATAAAGTTGTAGTTGTTTGCTCGAATTTTAATCCATTGAAATCAAAATATTAAAATATTTATTAAAAATCTTAATTAAAAAAATACATATTTACATCAAATATTAAAAATCTAATTAAAAATTCTAAAATATTAAAAAAATCAAATTAAAATATTTAGTATATTTAGTAAATTTACATATATGTATATTTAGTAAATAATTAGAGAAATTTTAATTCAATAATCAAAATTAAAATGTTCCTCCTTCTCTAGATCTAGATCTCCAAATTCTTCTTCACTAGATTCCTCCCTCAGATCCAGATCTCCTCCTTCACTCACTCGCCGAGATCAGGCCGTTCTTGTCTCGGTCGTACCAAGTCGAACGCGTCGCGGAGATCCTTGTTGTCGCTGTCAGGACCCCAGCGGTGGAAGTCGTTGAACTCCTTCAGATCAATTACAAATGAATTTGAGGCATTAAAAGGAATTTGAGGCCATAGGTAAAGTAGGAAGAAACTGTATTAAGAACACACATAATTAATTACCATATGCTACGTATTTCCCATTAGATTTTTCATTTTTGGTGTTTGGAAAAAGAGGAAAACAGAGGCTAATCTAGTAAAGAGCAAGTATTAGCTTCCAATAGAAATATTAGGTTGAGGATTGGTGTTCATATTTTATACCTTACCAGCAGCAACCAACAAAAAAATCATAGATACTCTCAATTTGAAAAGAAATCATAGATAACGAGCCGGTGAAGACCGAGGTCAGCGGCGAGGGCATAGTCCACGGCGTGGTCAGAGGAACCGAGGCAGAGGATGAGCTGTCAGGGCGGAGCCGGCGTTGGGCTGCGCAAGGGAGGAAGGAGAGGGAGTGAAGGACGGCTGAAGCGGTGTCGATCTTGGATTCAGCGAGACAGCTGAGGATTCAGCAAGACTGCTGCTCCTTTTCTCTCTTTTCATTCGAACAGAAGTTTCCACACCTACCTTTTGGGTCAACCACGGCTGCTTGAAATGATTCCCAAAATGCAGATGCCAGTCCGTAGCCTTCCACCGCAGGGAACGAATTGGAGGAAGGAGGTAATTTCGAGAGGAAGAGGAACGAATTGGGGCGGTAATCCTTTTAGTATTTTTTTAATTAATATTTTATTTTTTAATTAGTATTCTTAGTATATGATGTAAATATGTAAAAAATATATAATACTAATATTTAGTAAAATAATTTTAGTATTTTAGTATTTTTTTAATTAACAAAATAATTTAAATTTTATTATTTTTAAAATTTGATTTTTTAGTATTTTAGTATTTTTTTAATTAGTATTTTAATATTTTTTAATTATTATTTAATATTTTTAATTAAATATTAGTCTAGTTGTTAATGGCGTAAAGCAATTTAGGCGGATATTAGTCTAGTTTGGCGTGTACTGTCAATGGCGAAGAGAATCTCAATCGACCCGGATCCAAGTAACGTTAAAGGTATTTTGGATAAAAAAAGTATAAAATATTCGGTGAGCGTTAGAAAAAATATCGAGGCGTTTTTGAATTTATATCACATCTATTATATTTATAAATCGACTGAAAATTTTCAATATATATATAAGAGGATTAAAAAGAAAATGGAGAGTCCAACTTAATGGAATTTGAGGGCAGTTGCTTCCATTCCAATCAGATGATGACGGGGAATGATGTCAAAAGTAAAACTGACAGTCAACCCCATAAGACACGAGACTGACTCACACATGTGAACTGACATGCTCTTGACACTTACAAATAGGCACAAATTTCGACGTGACATCCCTGCCACCCAGAGGAGTATGTCAGAGGTGCACGTGCGGTCTAAATCTAACAAAATACTAGGGCTGTAATTCTGAGAATACTACTGGTCATAGCCTAACCTAGCTACACAGAATGTGACATTGATTCAGGACAGCAGGTCACGTGCACCGAATAATAGAGTTAGATACTCTTAATTTCTATCTGCATGGTTGGCAATTCAACCTCTATTGTCCTTCCGCTCAGTTTGTGTATATCGTGTTAGACGAGAAAACCGTTCGAATTCGATTAGTTTAATTAAAAATTTAATTTGAAATATAAATAATTTAAATAAAAATAAATTTTAAAATTTAATAAATTATATGAATTTATTTAAATTATAGTAATTTTTTATTGATCTTTCAAAATTATATTCGTTAGAAAAATTCAGCTCTCTTTAAATTGATTCGAGATAAATCGCTTAAATTCGATAGTTAAGCAATCTTAATCGAAACTTTATTTTATATTGATAAATTTTTGTAAACAAATTTGAAACAACTCGATATTGATTTGACTTTATTCATTTACACAATTTATCATCATACGCTCAGTTTGGTTTGACATAAACATTTTACTCGCACTTTCGAGCTTAAATTTTTTCAAGTAATTAATTATATTTTGTGGATTATTTTTATTTTGTATGTAACGTCTTAAATCTCGAATTACATTTTGAATATTATTAATTGTTACTAAAATTTACATTTTGCCTAGCTCTTTCCACTCATTATACTTAAAGACGTTCATTATTCTATTGTCTCAATTTAATCTATTATCACTTTTTTGAATGAATATAACTTAGATGACAAATCATTGATACAAACATATGTATGACTTGTAATAATTTTAATTTCAGATCTATTCTAATGTGCATAGGTTCTATAAATTTTTAAGATATATATATTGGATAAAAGTTCAAAAATATTCTTGATGTTTATCCAGATATTCTACTTACACTTTAAATTAATTTTTTTTTAAAAGTACTCTCAAACATTACAAATTTAAACTCATTGCCTCCTTCCTAAGATTAACGATCGCCAACTAGACAAACATGGTAAAAGTCTATCGATGTGGTACGACGCGTGATGACTTCCTCTTTTGTCTACTTTCCTCTCTCTTCTAAAAGCAGAGCAAGAAAATGGATGAGGATTGAAGTTTACTCGCGATGGTTAGGAGATCGCTCATTTTCTTGCCACATCAACCAAACCCACCACCACATTCTCCTCCTCCTCCACCACCACAACCAAATCGTAAATCGCATATAATATATTCCAAGTTGCCTCGTTTTTGCTTGCTAAGCCGTCACGAGATGGTGTAGTGAAGGCAACCCCATCAATCAACATATCAAAGAGATTTTAATTTTGCCTCAAATTCAAAACAAAATCCGGAAAATATGGAAAGGTTCCACATTTTCATTAGAAAAGATTGTAGATTATAGATTGTATATTCTTGGAGGAGATAGATCTTTTCAAATGGTTCTTGAAATGAGGTTTAAGCGTATAATGTACAAAGCAAGTAAGTAGGAATTTGAATTACTGCAAAGAAATAGAAACCATAAAATTCAAGAGATATAGGTTTTGAATCCATCCATCAAAGAGAAACACCCAAAAGCAGATCGATTTGAACATGTATTTGCCCATAAAATTAAACAAATATAGATCTTACAAATTAATGTCATAAAGACAAACATACTCTAAAATGGCAAACAAGGAATTAAAATCAAAGCTTAACATGTGAAGACAATTGTAAGACCCGAATTTTATGAAATAAAAGTATTCAATTTTTCTTATAATTACTATTAGGTAATGGTTAAATTGATAAAAAGTTTAAAGTTAAAGGGTGATATGTGAAATTTTTCAAAATAAGCAAGTATTTATAAAATACTTATCATTGTCGGGGAATATTAGTTTGGTGGTGGAATATTCTTGTTGTGCAGGAATATTCATGGCAGTAGCGACCTTTGTGGGCCCCATAATGTAGAATAAGCATCGGATGAAGAAAACGACAAATTTGAGTATTTATAAATAACGGCGTAGTTGTTACCGTTAACACTGTTGAAATACCCGGTGGATAAAGTAAAGTTATATGCGTTGTTGCAGCGATAGCACACTGTGTATTGCATAATATTTTTGAATTATTCATTCTTACGTGAAGGCATTACTCGATAATTATTTACGATTAATTCTTATTCGATATTTTATTTTATTGATTCGATAATTGCTACGTTGATATTTTATATTATTGTTGTTTTAATAATTGTCACTACACAACATTTCCCATTATCGGATCGATGATTCATATTATTTTAATAATATTACTAGATAACATTATTAATGATGTCAGAAAGTTACGTACAGGAGAGGTTTGGTCACCTAATTAATTGGCCGATGAGGAGAAATCCTTATTGGAAAGCCCTCTTTCACAGGAACGACTGGTTGTAGTGACGCCCCCAAAATTAGGTATACATCACCCATCTTGAGTCGCCAGATACATGGTATAGAATTCAAATACAACTTAATAATATAACTGTCGTGTACAATATGACAAAACATAAACTATGAGTTTGAATACAAATATTGTCTACTAGAGAGTATACAAACTCAAAAGGAGTCCTCATTACAATTATTATCACACTATTTCACAGAATAGTGAGGACTATTAATGCACCATCTAGGACCATCACTCCGTTTCCCGACTCGTCCCAGCTAAATTCTCATTTCCTGAAGAGAATAGTGAAAAAAAGGGTGAGCTCAACTAGCCCAGTAAGAAATATTATGTGACAACCCCAAAATAGGTCCATTCCATCCAACCCATTCTGAGTCGCCAAATACATGGTACAGAAAACAACTACAATTTTATTACAACAATTGTCGTACAAAATAGAACAACACATATGCTGTGAGTTTAGATACAAATATATACCAACTGTGACACTCATCCGACCTCGATAGCATGCCACAATGACATCTTACATAAAGGTATAGTCCAAAAGCTGTTTTAGAAATTAGAATCTTTGGGAAGTGCTCAGGAAACCTTTCGTATATGGGAGGCCACGCGCGTCAGGTTATGATAGATATCATATGACCACGAATTATCCTTGGTCAATTGATAGACCCCAAAGAAAAAGCGAGAAGATTACTATCATATTCTTCCCGATGGTGAGTCTTTTCTTCGACATATCATTATCTCCAATTGTCTCTAAATGAGAATTATACTTCAAACAAATACCAAGATTATATAGGTAGTGCTCGTAGAATATACTCAAAGCAAGTGGATGAGCACAACCCGTCTTATGATGACACGAGGTTGATGTATTAGACATCTTGTATGATAGTGGCAAAACACCCTTCCAACGTTGGGTTCTCGGCCACTTTATATGATTCACCAAATATAACTACTAAAAGATGTATACAACACACTTGTCTATACTATTTAGGGAGAACTCCACAATTAGCAATACCAGATTCTATTCCTTGTTACCAAGCTTCGACCCAGCCTACACTCTTATTACTCGAAAGAATTGTGAAAGCAAAAGGGTGAAGACAACTAACTCAAGAAATCCTATTTTCCAATTTTTTACTTCACATAACATATTTAATTTATTTACTCATAACTAGTCTATTTTCATGAAAAATAGTCCCATATTGAATATATATTTTTCTTAGAATTTTAAAATTCATTTACTATTTTTCATATGGCCAAAACCACATAATATTTAGACATTTATCATAAATTTTACTTTTATCCAAAAATTCCAAAATTCACAGATAAATTGATATTATATAGATGTACTCCCAATAAAAATTTTATCAATTTTGGAGTTAACCACAAGGAGTTATAATGTTACTTTTAAAATAGTCTTTTCTCATAAAATTCATAACTCTTAATATATACATCCAAAAATCACCATTTTGGACACAATCAATAAAACTCATCAACATATCATTTCAAATTTTTCCAGAATTTTCGAAGGTCAAGAAGTACAAACTGAAAAATATAATAACCCTTAAAATCCCTTACTATCCCTTACTATCCCTCACCGAAAAGAGCATGAGATACATTTGGAATATCGAATGAAAACCGAAGGAAACTTCTACTAAATAAGCAACTCTCAAAGTATCTAAATACTCTCAAAAATATGTTTGATAATATAGAGAGAAAGAAAACTTGTTTACGGTGTGATTTTTAATTCTAACTTAGCCCTCTATTTATAGGAAAATTTTAGCAGACTCGACTTGAACCCGATAAACTTTACACCGCTACTATTCCCACCCACCACATTTGAAATAAAATTCAGCACATTTCTTCACCAACCACAAGTGGGGCCCACTCAATTCTAGAATTTTCCACCAAAATGCTAAATTCGGATACTTCAATAATTTACGAACCATTCACCTCTTAAAATTCATAACAAATCATACGCTCATTTTAATCAGCTCAAAATTTGTGGACATACACTCAACTTATATATGTATAACATATCCAAAATTAAAACGATCTAACTGGTGGGATTAAAAATTATAACTCACGCAATATATCTCAAAAACTTTGGTTTAATTTTTAATACCTTCATTCGGCTAAAAATAATCGATAAAATACCTCAACATTAATTTCTTCATTTATAACCACATAAATAGATCCATCATTTATATCCACATCAAATAAATATTTCCTTATCATATAAATTAATAATTAATTATTCACAAATAATATTACAGGAATCACAATTATGACAATCGAGGTAGTTTACAGGAAGAGGGGCTTTCCAATAAGAATTTCTCCTTACTGGCGCTCAATTAGGTGACCAAACCTCTCCTCGAACAGTAACTTTCTAGACATTGCCAATAATGCTATCTAATAATATTATTCAAATAATATGAATTATTGATCCGATAATGAGAAATATCATGCGGTAAAGGATAATTATCAAACAACAATAATAGAAAATATCAACGCAACAATTATTGAATCAATAAAATAAAATATTGAACAAGAATTACTGTAACAATTATTGAGTAAATGCCTTCTTATGTAAGGATCAATAATTCAAAAAATCGTGGTAAACCGTGTGTATTCTTTATGCTGCAAACACGCATATTCGTATTTTAACCAACGGGTATTTCAACAAATGTTAACGATAACGATTACGTAGATTATTTATAAAAACTTAATTTTGTCATTTTCTTCATCCAAGCGATTATTACATTATGGGGCCCACCAATGGATTTATACTGGTCGTATGAATATTCTCGAGACGTAAAGAATATTCCACGACCAAACGAATATTCCCAACAATGATGAATATTTTATAACCACTTGTGTATTTTGAAAAAAAAATCATATATCACCCTTAACTTTAACTTTTATCAATTTAACCATTACTAAATAGTAATTATAAGAAAAATTGAATACTTTTATTTCATAAAATTAAAGGGGTCTTACAATATTAATTTATTATTTAGTCTCTTTTGGTTCTACAGCATTTTCCCATAAATACAGTGCTTATGTTAAAATTAAAATCACACCGAAACAAGTTTTTTTTTCTCTATATTATTAAGCATATTTTGAGAGTATTTAGATACTTTGAGAGTTGCTATTTAGTAGAAGTTTCCTTTGGTTTTTCATCCGATATTCCAATCAAGTCTTCTTTCTTTCGAGTAAAGTGGATTTTAAAGGTTATTATGTTTTTCAGTTCGCATTTCTTCCGACCTTCGTAAAATTTGGAAAAATTTAAAATGATATTTTGATGAGTTTTATTGATTGTGTCCAAAATGGTGATTTTTGGATGTATAGATTAAGAGTTATGAATTTTACTAGAAAAGACTATTTTAAAAGTAATGACTTATAACTCCTTGTGGTTAACTCCAAAATTGATGAAATTTTTTTGGGAGTACATCTATATAATATCGAGTGTATTCTGTGAATTTCAAATTTTTAGATAAAAGTACAATTTGTGATAAATGTCTAAATATTCGCGATTTTGGACATATAAAAAATAGTAAATGAATTTTAAAAATTCGAGAAAAATATATGTTCAATATGAGACTATATTCTCGCTAAATCCCGTAAAAAAATATTTTTGGAATTGATTATGCTAAATCCCATAAAAGAAATATTTTGGAACTCGATTTGGTATTTTTCATAAAAATGGACTAGTTATGAATAAAATGAGTTATGGACTAGTTATGGCTTGGGAATCATATATGTGGTATATGCAGATTTTTGATGAGGGTTTGGTTATTGGTGATGAAATCTTATAAGTTTGGCATTTTATGATGATTAAATGCATTATTTAGTAAAGTGTAAACAATTAAAATAAATTGTTTATAAGTTTAAGAAATGTTATTCTTTCAATATCATTATACCAAAATATTGGTATGGATTTTATTGTGGAATTTCTACCTTTTTGTGTTAGGGTTACTATTCATGAGTTAATATTCATGAGTTACTATTCACGAAGTTACTATTCACTCAAAGCATTACGACCACAAAATTGGTTTCTTTTTCTAACCAAATTATAGTTGATTTATGAATATTACTCTGGAGATTAAAACTATATATTGATTATATTGATTTTATTATCATATATAATATTTTTATAACCCTGATGTTGAAATTCTCTTTCACTGGAGTGTAAATGTAACGACCCCAAAATAGGTCCATTCCATCCAACCCATTCTGAGTCGCCAAATATATGGTACGGAAAACAACTACAACTTTATTACAACAATTATCGTGCAAAATACAACAACACATATGATGTGAGTTTGGATACAAATATATACCAACTGTAGCACGTCACAATGACACCTTACATAAAGGTATATGTAAGACCCCAACTTATTAATAATGAAATTTAATTTTCTTTATTGATGACATCCTCATATATTCCAAAAGTCGTGAAGATCATGAGCACCATTTGAAGCTGGTACTCCAAAGGCTTCGTGAAAACAAACTATATGCCAAATTGAAGAAATGCGAAGTTCGGCGAGGAAGTAGCATTTCTTGGGCACGCGGTGTCAAAACATGGAGTATCCGTGGACCCTAGGAGAAGATTGAAGCAATACAAAGTTAGGGAGCAACCAAGTTCGGTGGACCAAGTACGTAGCTTTCGGGTCTAGTCTGGTTATTATCGGAGATTCGTGGAAGCGGTTTTCTCGAATCGCTACTCCATTAACCCAGCTAATTGAAGGATACAAAATTCGTTTGGGAGCGAAGAATACGAGAAGAGTTTCCAAGAGCTTAAGAGAGACTTATTTTAAGACTTTTTCTAACAATACCATCTGGTTCGGATGGATTTGTTATCGTGATGATGCTTCAGCAAAGGGTTAGGATGTGTTCTCATGCAACGTGGGAAAGTCATAGCTTTATGCCTCGCGACAACTTAAAAAGTATGAGAGGAATTATCCTACCATGATCTAGAGTTGGCAAAATCGTTTGCGCTTAAAGATTTGGAGGCACTATCTATATGGGGAGAAAGTGGAGTTATATTCAGACCATAAAAGCCTTAAATATTTCTTCACTAAAAGAACTCAACACGCGGCAAGCTGACGTTGGCTCGAGCTATTGAAAGACTACGATTACACTATTCAATACCATCCCGAAAAGCGAACGTGGTAGCCGACGCGTTGAGTAGAAGATCATATATGGAATGAGTGCGATGATGTCAAGTATACGCATGAGAGCCAACTTTAATAGAAAAAGTTAAGGTTCGTCAAGCCACCAATCCGAGTTGATGCATATGAAGAAGAAAGTACAAGAAGGAGCTATTCCTAAGGGCGAGAATTGATGAAAAAGGAATACTTTGAGTCCACTCTAGACTTTGTGTTCCTAACGACTCTGATTTGAAGTACAAGATTATGATGGAGGAACATAATACACCATTTGCAATCCATCCTGGAAGTACTAAAATGTATCGTGATCTTCAACATACATTTTGGTGGAACAATATGAAGAGAGAGATTGCAAAGTTTATCTCAATGTGTTTAACTTGTCAACGTGTAAAGGTGGAAGCATCTAAGTACCTAAGGGTCCGTTGCAACCACTTGAGATTCCGAAATGGAAGTGGAACACATTACCATGGATTTCATTCACGGGTCTTCCTACGGTTTCTCAAGGCATCAATGCTATTTGGGTTATTGTTGATAGATTAACCAAGTCTCCGCTTTCATTTCTTGCCGATCACGGGAGACTTATTCCCTTGAACGTCTTCTTTAGTATGTACGTGAATGAGATTGTGAGGTTGTATGGCATGCCAAGTATCCATAGTTTTCGGATCGTGACCCAAGATTTACTTCAAGATTTTGGGTTAGCTTGCAAAAAAGCTATGGGCGCGGATTTGCGATTTAGTTCGCATACCATCCCCAAAGCGGACGACAATCGAGAGGACTATTCAAACTCTTGAAGATCTATTAAGACTCTGTGTCCTAGACTTCTTGGCGATTGGGATAAGTATTTACCATTGGTGGAATTCTCCTACAACAACAGTTATCGTGCAAGTATAGGTGTGGCTCCATTTGAAGCATTATATGGACGAAAGTGTAGATTCTCCAATATGTTGGGATGAGGTGGGTGAAGCAACATTGTTGGGACCCGAGTTAGTACGATATGACTACCTAAAAGATCCAAATGATTCGACAACATATACAAACAAGCACAAGATCGACAAAAGAGTTATGCGGATCTTCATCGAAAGGACGTGGAATTTAGTATAGGGGATCATGTGTTGTCATGCGAGTTGCTCCATGGAAGGGAGTTACAAGATTTGGGAAGAGAGGAAAGCTCAATCCACGATTTATTGGTCCATTTCAAATTCTTGACCGAGTAGGAAATGTAGCCTATAGACTGCTGCGTTACCTCGAGTATGTCTCGTGTTCATAATGTGTTTTCATATATCCGTACTTCAGTAAATATGTGAAAGACCCAGAATCACGTTATAGAGTTAGAACCAGGATGAGATAGTCAAGACTTAACGTATTATGAGGAGGTACTGCCAAGATCTTGGATAGGAAGGAGCATGTCCTACGCCAAGAAAGGTCATACCACAAGTTAAAGTATGTGGAGGAATCATGCTTTATAGAGGAAATGATTTTGGGAATTGGAAATGAAATGAAAGCGAGGTATCCTCACCTTTTCAAAACACCAGTATACGTCACGTCAATTTCGAGGACCTAAATTTCATAAGGAGGGGAGGTTGTAAGAATACAACTTATTATAAATGAAATTTAATATTCTCTATTTATTATTTTGAAATAGTAAGGGTTGATTTGATTAATGTGAATAGTTTATGGGTAAAATACGCAAATATTTCAAAATAAGCAAATGGTTATAAAATATTCATTGTTGCTCTGAGAATATTCGTTTGGTCGTGGAATATTCTTCATTGTCCTGGGAATATTCGCATTTACGGTAAGTATTTTATGGGCCCCATAACTGAAAAACGATTGGATGAAGAAAACGACAAATATAAGTGGTTTAAAAATAACGGCGTAGTTGTTCACAATTGCTAATCTTGTTAAAATACTCGGTGGTTAAAACACACGAATACACTTGCAGTATTGCACCAATTATTGATTCTTACGTAAGAAGGCACTACTCAATAATGGTTATGTTAATTACTTATTCGATATTTTATTGATTTAATAATTCATGGCGTTGATATTTTATATTCATTGTTGTTTCAATAATTGTCATTATACGTATTTTTCATTATCGAAGCAATAATTCATATTATCCGAATAATATTATTAGATAACATTATTGGCAATGTCTAGAAAGTTACTTCAAGGAGAGGTTTGGTCACCTAATTCAGCAGCCAAGAAGTGGAGAAATTCTTATTGAAAGCCCTGCTTCCTGCGAACCGCACGGTTGTCAATATTGTGATTCGTAATATTATTTGTGAATAATTAATTATTGATTCATATGATGAGGAAAATATTGATTTTATGTGGATATAGATGGAGAAAAATTTTAATGTGACAATTGTTGAAAATTGAAATTTTATCTTTTACGATAAAATAATTCATTTAAATATATTATTATATTTTAATAATATAATAATGGTGATATTTTTACAACGAATGTGGGATATATGAGTATACGAGGAGGAAGAGTATTTTGTTGCAATAAATGTTTAAAACATGTTAAACATGTCGGTGGACCCATTTATTGAATCGAAATTTGATTATACTTTTAAAAAATCGCTTAGTTTGTGGATTTCGGTCAATTTCATTTGGAATTTGGAAAAACTTTCTTCTGCAAAGTTGTAGAGAATTGAATTTCCTATAAAAATTCGTGAGATTCAAATTTTCTGACAAAGGGCTATTTATTATGAATTATTGAAGTTCAAGCTCAAAATAGTTAATTTTGAAGTTTTAATTATGTTAAATAAGAAAACGTTTTTAAAAGTTTTGTGAGGTGGGCTACTTGTGTTGAATGCTGAATTCAGTTGATAAAAAGTAAAAGTAAGAATTTAATAAATATATATTAATATTTTATTAAATTTTCAGTTGGTGTTCTAAGCAATTTCCTATAAATAGGTGTTTAGGTTAGAATTGAAAATCACACCGTAAATCAAGTTTTCTCTATATTATCGTCGTATTCTTGTGAGTATTTTGAGTATACTTTGAGTATTGCTATACATCTAATGCAAGTTCAAGTCATAACCTATATCCTGTGTTTCAACTGTAAGATCATCGCCTTTCGAGGTAAGGATATTATTTTTTTCCGTAATGATATTGTTTCTTCAATATCATTATGTTGAAATATTGATCTGAAGTTTTTATCAAATTTGGAACTTTTGGTGTCTGAAATTCTTATTCATGTATACTACAGACAATTATTCACGATATCTGACACTATTCACTTTATCATTTTAAAGATTATTCATCGAAAAATGAAAATTTTTCTTTTCGCTCTAAAATATCTATTGTGGATACTAGCTTTGATTGTATCCATGTTTTGATCATTCCTAATTTTACACCACCTGTGATTATTTTGAGGTATTTTTTGGCGTGGATAAAACAAAGTATACTAATCCTTAATCCTTAATCCATGTCATTTTGTTTCACCGATTCGCTTCTTTAAAAATATTTTTCATCATCTTCAGCCTTAAATGATGTTATTATGGAATATCTTTGGCCTCGTAGTGCAAAGATGAATGATTTCTCAAGAATATCTTTGGCCCGTAGTGCAAAGATGAACAGTGTTTTAGATGAACATGCACCAATCGATGAATATTTTTGGCCTCAGAATGCAAAGATGAATATTTGATTCCGTATATATATTGATTGATGTTACAGGATAAAAGATAGACGATGAACTTTAAAATTCATACATAGAAGATAGTAGTTGCATTCTCTACTTAACTCTTCTAATGAATTATTATTTCATTCAATAATATTGATTTAAAACTTGTTGTATCATTGTATTCTATTAGATTTTTTCCTGTCAAAGACTAATGATAATTTGTCAGATATTATCTTAGTCATAATATTCTTTACTCGGGCTAGTTGAGCTCACCCTTTTCCTTTTTGTTCCATTTTCTTCAGAGGCGAGAATATATGATATTTAGCCTGGGGTATGGAATGAAAGTTCTAGAGAGAGTTGTTTAGTAGTCCTCACCATTTTTGTAAAATAATGTATCAATAAATGTGATGAGGATTTATTTGAGTATAGATATTGTCTGTAAGATAATATTTGTATTCAAACTCACGCTTTTACTGCTGTAATAATAAAGTCAGTAGTTGTTTCATGCATCATGTATCGACAACTCGTGAATGGGTGATGTATACCTATTTTGGGGGCATCACAAGATAGTCAAAAACTGCTTTTAGAAATTAGAATCTTTGGGAAGTGCTCAAGGAAACCTTTCATAATTACATGGGAGGCCGTGCTTTTAGGTTACGGTAGATATCATATGGTACGTAATTATCCTTGGTTGACCTAATAGACCCCAAAGAAAAACGATAAGATTACTATCATATTCTTCCCAATGGTGAGTCTTTTTCATATATCATTATCTCCATTGTCTCTAATCGGGTATTATACTCCAAACAAACACCAAGATTATATAGGTAGTGCTTGTAAATATACTAAAGAAGTGGATGCAAGACAACCTTGTCTTATGATAACACGAAGCTTTGTATGTCATTAGTCATCTTGTATGATAAGTGACAAAACACCCTTCCAAAGTTAAATTCACCTCACCTCAACATCTATAGACCACCACACTCTATTCCTCACTATCCCCGCCGACCCAAATTTACACTTTTATTACACGAAAGGAATTGTGAAACAAAAGGGTGAGCACAACTAGCCCAAAGAAAGAATATTATGACTAAAGATAAATAAATTATCAATAGTCTTCATCAAGAATAAATCGTAGATTTAGAACATATGGTAGATGATAAAACTTTTCAACCATAGTTCATAGCCGGAATGAAAGCAATCTATTAGAAGAGTCAAATAGACCATAAAATCATTATCTTCTCCATGTTAAAAGTCCACCAACAATGTTTTATCCTCGTAACATCAATCAACAATTCCTCGCCCACAATCACATGTATAACTCATAATCATAATTTTAGTTCTAAATTCCTCTTCTTATCCAGATCGAAGATAATTTCATCACTGCCTTTACACGAAACATCAAAGATCATGGTTATACCAAATCACAGCCTCGCTCATAATCATACTAATAAATTCATCTGCATCACTACCAAAGATATTCATCAACAATTCATCTTTGCACTACATGCCAAAGATATTCAACAACAAGTCATCTTTGCACTACGAGCCAAAAGATATCAATAGCAATGGTGTCATCTTAGCACTACGGGCCAAAGATATTCAACAATAATTCATCTTGCACTGCGAAAGCAAGATATTCATCATCAAGTCATCTTTTGACTACGAGCCAAAGATATTCATATATCAAAGAAATACATAATCATTTCGAAGTTATATAACAATAATTATAACCATGTCGATCAATTCACCTTTGCACTTAAGCTAAAAATATTCAATCAGTAAATTCAGTAATTGGCCATGATTATACTAGTCAACAATTCAACTTTTGCACCATCGCCAAAGAGAACCTATAGTCACGATCATACCAATAATATACCCATCTTTACACTAAAGTCAAAGAGAAATATTATCATTAGGGTTATAAAATGTTATATAAAAACAATATAATCAAAAACATATAGATTTAATCTCAAGAAAGTAAGATTCATAAATCAATGATCTCATAACACCTTAATCAAAATGTTATAAATCACTTAATAATCTCATAATCTAATATTATTAATACTACCACAATATTTTAATCATTTCTTAAACTTATAAACAATTTATTTAAATTGTTTACACTTTACTAATAAATGCATTTAATCATCTTAAAATGCCAAACTAATAAGATTGCATCACCAATAACCAAAATCCTCATCAAAATCAATATATATACCTCATATATAGGATTCTTAAGCCATAAATCCTATTTTCAAATTTTCTTACTCTACATAACATATTTAATTCATTTACTCATAACTAGAACATTTTCATGAAAAATACCAAATCAGTTCCAAAAATATTTATTTTCCGGGATTTAGAAGAATATAGTCCCATATTGAATATATATTTTTCTCGAATTTTTAAAATTCATTTACTATTTTCATATGGCCAAAAACCACCGAATATTTAAACATTTATCATAAATTGTACTTTTGTCCAAAAATTCTGAAATTAATATGATATACACGATATTATATAGATGTGCTCCTAATACAAATTTCATCAATTTTGGAGTTAATCATGAGGAGTTATAAGCGGTTACTTTTTAAAATAGTCTTTTCTCATAAAATCCATAACTCCTAATCTATACATCCAAAATTTCCATTTTTGGACACAATCTACAAAACTCATCAAAATATTATTTCAAAATTTTCCAGAATTTTGAAGGTTCTAAAAAATATAAACCTGAAAAACATAATCACCCTTAAAATTCCTTACTATCTCTTACCTCAAAAGAGCGAAGCTTACGACTAGAATAACAATTACGAATGTAACTTGCACCTTGCATAGCAATACTCAAAGTGTGATTTTCAATTCTAACCTAAGCTCTCTATTTATAGGAAAATGCTTAGAATACCAAAGCGTAAAATTTAATAAATTAATATTAATTATTTTCCACATTTTTCTACGCCCATGAATCAACTCACCATCCTAACACATGTTAAAGATTCCCACCAAACACAAAAAATGTTTTTCTTATTTAAATTATTTTAAACATCCAAAATTAATTATTTTGAGCTTCAAACTTCAATAATTTATAACAAATAGTCCTTTTTGTCGAAAATTCGAATCTCATGAGTTTTAATAGAAAATTCAATTTCTACAACTCTCAAGAAGAACTTTTTCCAAATTCCAAACATAAATTGACCAAATTCATAAATGGGCGATTTACAAAGCTATAATCAAATTTCGATCAAGAAATGGGGTCCACCGACACACAAAACATGTGTTAATCATTTAATGCCACAAAAATACTCTTCCTCTCATATACTCACATATCGCACATTCATTATAAAATATCACCGTTAATATATTATTAAAATAATATATTTAAACTAATTATTTTATCGAAAAAGATAAATATTAATTTTCAACAATTGTCACTTTAAATATTTTCTCCATCTATATCCACATAAAATGAATATTTTCCTTATCATATTAATCAATAATTAATTATTCACAAATAATATTACGTAATCACAATAATGACAACCAATGCTTCCGGAAAAGATGGGGCTTTCCAATAAAGATTTCTCTTCATGGCGCACAATTAGGTACCAAACCTCTCCTTGATGAACTTTTCTAGACATTGCTAATAATATTTTCTAATAATATTATTTAGATAATATGAATTATTGCTTCGATAATGGAAAATACCGTGTAGTGACAATTATTAAAACAACAATAATATAAAATATCAACGCGAAGAATTATTGAATCAATAAAATAAAATATTGAACAATAATTATCAGTAATAATTATTGAGTAAAGGTCTTCATGTAAAGAGTCAATAATTCAAAAATCGGTAACACCGCAGGTGTCTTCGTTACAACAACGCCAGACATTCTTTTACTTTACCCACCGGTATTCCAACAAGTAAATTGTTAATCGGTAATAATTATATTGTTATTTATAAAAACTCCCTTTTGTCATTTTTCTTCATCCAAACAGTTATTCTCAAGTTATGGGCTCCATAAATGGTTGGGCGCTTCAAGGTTGAAATACGCATTTAATATTCCCTACGTAGAAGAATATTTCACCACCAAACGAATATTCCCCGACAATAATGAATATTTTATAACCACTTTGCTTATTTTTGAAAAAAATTATATGTGACGCCTCAAAATAAAGTCCATTCCATCCAACCCATTCTCGAAAGTCGCCAAATACATGGTAATGTAAAACAACTACAACTTTGTTATTACAACAAGAAAACCTAGAGTTTGAATACAAATATTATCTTCTGATAATATCTATACTCAAATAAATCCTCATCACATTTATTGATACATTATTTTACAAAAATGGTGAGGACTACTAAACAATCCTTTCTAAAACCTTCATTCCATACCCCGACTGCATCGCTTATATTCTCGCCTCCGAGAAGAAAAATGGAACAACAAGGAAAAAGGTGAGCTCAACTAGCCCAAGAAAGAATATTATGACTAAGATAATATACAACAAATTATAGTTAGTCTTCAACAGGGAAAAAATCGATAGAATACAATAGACAACAAGTTTCAGATCAATATTCGCAATGAAATAATAATTCATAGAAGAGTTACGAGAGAATGAAATCTACTATAATCTATGAATTTAATATCCATCATCAATATTTTATCCCTGTAACATCAATCAATATACATCCGAATCAAATATTCATTTTGCACCATGTGCCAAAGATATTCATCATTGGTCATGTTCATTTAAACACTGCTCATCTTTGCACCATGTGCCAAAGATATTAATCAATCGGTCATGTTCATCTCAACACTGCTCATCTTTGCACCACAAAAGCCAAAGATATTCTTCAGAATCATTCATCTCAGACTACAGCCAAAGATATTCAATAATATCATCATTTAAGACCGAGGATGATGAAAATATTTTAAAGAAACGAATCCAATTGAAACAAAATGACAAGGATTAAGGATTAAGGATTCAGACTTTGGCTTATTTATCCACGCCCAAAAAATATTTCAAAAATAATCATAGTGGTGTAAAATTCAAGAACGATCAAAACATGGATACAATCAGTTAGTAAGATCCGCATATATATATGTTTTGACGAAAAGAAGAAATTTTATTTTTCTGAATGAATAAGAGTGATATCGTGAATAGTGCCGTATAACGTGAATAGTAACTCCGACAATTCAAAAGATAGAAATTCCACAAAAACATCTTCACGCTTCATTAATAAGTATCGTGAATAAGAAACTCATGAATAAGAATCATGAATAGTAACTCATGAATAAGAACCCATGAATAGTAACCTTACATGAAAAAAGTTCCAAATTTGATAAAACTTCAGATCAACATTTCAAAGATAATGATATTGAAGAAATAATATCATTAATTTAAAAAAAATAATATCCTACCTCGAAAAAGATCAAGACTTCTAGTGTAATACCGTATAGTCAAGGAACTTGCATCGCCTAGCAATACTCAAAGTATACTCAAAATACTCACAAGAATACGCCAAAATATCGGAGAGAAATAGAGAGAAAACTTCAGCTTCGGTGTGATTTTCAATTCTAACCCAAGACCCTATTTATAGAAAACGCTTAGAACACCAAAGCAGTAAAATTTAATATAATATTAATATAATTATACAAATTTTCTTAGCCCTACCTTTTGGTCAAAACACCAGCCACACATGTTAATGATGACCAAAAAATACAAAAACGTTTTTCTTAACAAAAATAATTTAAACTCCCAAAAATCAATTATTTTGAGTTTCTAACTTCAATAATTCATAATAAATAGCCCTTTCATCAGAAAATTGAATCTCGCGTGTTTTTATAGGAAATTCAATTCTCTACAACTTTAGTAAGAAAGTTTTCCAAATTCCAAACAAAAAATCGACCAAATCCACAAATGTTAGCGATTTTACTGTGCTATAATCAAATTTCTACCAATAATTGTGTCCACCAACACACAAAACATGTGTTAAACATTTAATGCCACAAAATACTCTTCCTCCTCATATACTCATATATCCCACATTCATTGTAAAAATATCACCGCTAATATATTATTAAAATAATATATTTAAATGAATTATTTTATCGTAAAAAGATAAAATATTAATTTTCAACAATTGTCATTTTAAAAATTTTCTCCATCTATATCCACATAAAATCAATATTTTCCTCATCATATAAATCAATAATTAATTATTCACAAATAATATTACGTAATCACAATATCGACAACTGTGTAGCTCCTCAGAAAGAGGGGCTTCCAATAAGAATTTCTTCTTCATGGCGCCAAGCAATTAGACGCATCAAACCTCTCCCGTATGTAACTTTCTAGACATCGCCAATAATGTTATCTAATAATATTATTCGGGATAATATGAATTATTGCTTCGATAATGAAAGATAATCGCGGTAATGACAATTATGAAACAACAAAGAATATAAAATATCAACGCAAAGAATTATTAACTCAATAAAATCTTCAAGAATTATCGTAACCATTATCGAAAAGTAAAGTGCCTTCACGAAGAATCAATAATTGGTGCAATACCGGTGCTATTTCGCTCAACAACGCCAGATTAAGTGTGTTTTAACCACCGGGTATTCCAACAAATAACAACAACTACGCCTGCTATTTAAAAACAACTTATATTTTGCTGCTTTTCTTCATCCAATCGCTCACATGGGCCCACACATGGTCGCTACCTGGCCGCATTTAATATTCCCCATGTGCATTTAATATTCCATCCACCAAACGTAATATTCCCCGACAACAATGAATATTTTATAACCACTTCGCTTATTTTGAAATATTCACAGATTTAACCCTTAACTATCCACATTAATCAAATCAACCTTACTATTTCAAAATAAAGGAAATTCCTTTTATTTAAAAAATTTCGGTCTTACAACCTCCCTCCTATGAAATTTCGCCTAAAATCGACGACGTACTGTGTTTTCAAAAGGTGAGGATACTCGCTTTCATTTCCGCTTCCAATTCCCGTGTCATTTCCTCTATAAAGCATTGATTCCTCCACAAAACTTTTAACTGGTGGTATAACCTTTCACCATAGCAGTAGGATATGCTCCTTCCTATCCAAAATCTTGATGTGCACTCTCTCACACGTTAAGTCTTCTGGCCATCTCGTCCGGTTCTAACTCAATAACGTGGTTCAATCTTTCACATATTTAATAAGTACGATATGTGAAACACATTATGAACACGAGACATACCTCGGAGGTAACGCAAGTCTATAAAGTTACATTTCCTACCTGGTCAAGAATTTGAAATGGACCGATAAATCGCGGGATCGAGCTTTCCTCTTCCCAAATCTCAGAACTCCCTTCCATGGAGCAACTCGCAACAATACACGATCCCCTCACACTAAATTCCACGCCCTTTCACGAAGATTCGCAGATAACTCTTTTTGTCGATCTTGTGTTGCTTCAGTACACGCTATCTAATCATTAGTCATAATGTAATACGTCTTAATTCGGGTCCCAACAATGTTGTTTCACCCACCTCATCCCAACATATCGGAGAACCACATTTTTTGTCCATATAATGCTTCAAATGGAACCACGCCTATATTTGTTTAATAACTATTGTTGTATGAGAATTCCACCAATGGCAAGTACTTATCCCAACTTCCTTTTGAAATCTAGGGAATAAGTAGTTTTAATATATCTTCAAGAGTTCGAGTAGTCCTTTCGATTGCCCATCCGGTTCGAGGATGGTATGCCAAATCGAATCGTAAATTGCGCTCATAGCTTTCACAAACTAACCCAAAATCATGAAGTGAATCTTGGGTCACGATCTAAAACTATGGATACTGGCATGCCATGCAATCTCACAATCTCATTTACGCACATACGAGAAAGACGTTTTCGAGGAATAAGTCTCTCATCGGAAGAAATGAGCAGACTTGGTTAATCTATCAACAATAACCCAAATAGCATTGATGCCTTGAGAAACCGTAGGAAGACCCGTAACGAAATCCATAGTAATGTGTTCACTCCATTCCCGAATCTCAAGTGGTTGCAACGGACCTTTCTTAGGTACAAGATGCTCCGCCTTTACACGTTGGCAAGTTAAACACATCGAGATAAACTTTGCAATCTCTCTTCATATTGCTCCACCAAAATGTATGTCAAGATCACGATACATTTTAGTACTTCCGTGATGGATTGCAAATGGCGATTGCGGTGCCTCCATCATAATCTTGTACTTCAAATCGTAGTCGCTAGGAACACAAAGTCTAGAGTGGACTTTTCAAGTATTCCTTCTTCATCAATTCTCGCCCAATAACTCCTTCTTCAGACTTTCTTCTTCATACGCATCGCCCGAAGCTCATGGCTCGAAATAATCTTAACTTTTCTATTAAAGTTGGGTTTGGCGCGTATACTTGATATCCATCGCACTCGCTTCCGCATATGATCTTCTACTCATCGCGATTGCCTACCACGCTCGCTTTTCCAGATGGTACGAGTCGTAACATGTGCTTGAAATGAGTCTCCTCTCGAAGTTCTTCAAGCTCTTCCCACATTCCTCGCTTCCATAAGAATTTTGTATCTTTTCGAGTCGGTGCGTTAATCTTTTAATAGCGATTCGAGAATATCCTTCAACTAATCTCCGATAATAACCAACTAAGCCTCAGAAGCTACCGTCTTCGATAATCGACTTTAGTTGCTCTCAATCGTGACTCATATCCCAATCTTGGATAAAGACGCCACAACGACACCCATCGCTTTACTATCGCATCTAATACGACGCCCCCACGGAGAGAGTCCGGCTTAGGTGAATTTCACAAAAGTCACAAGATAAAGGCTCGTGTACCAAATTCTATAGTTGAACTTTTTAACTCCCAAGTTCAATAAGGAGCCATTCGATATGAGATTTTAGAAACGAGTTTTCACCTCGGTTCAAAGTCGATACAAAATTTAATATCGCGCTTTAGGAGTAAGCTAAGAAATTCTTCTGGTAAAATACGTCAGTGAAAATCAATAACAACAGGAATATTATTCAAATCGACGTGTCTTTATTCAAATCCATAACATGGACTAGAAAATTCGACATCCGCGAATAAACGAACGACTTCATGGCTTGATATGAAAATGTTTGACTACAATGGTTTGATTGCTTGAATTGAATAACAAGTTGCTTAGGAATAAGAAACTAACAACCTTACAAAAGCAATCAATTTGGCATGATGAGTAGTTGCTAACCTTAAAATCACATCAAAACAAATATCTCTATGTAAATAAGGTTAACGTGTAATGTGATAAGTGCAACCTCGAATCAAGCAAGATTTATAAATGAAATGGATGTGATGAAAGTTTCTCCTAACTGGAGTTTCCACTGAATAGGTCAAAGTCTAATTTCTCCTGGAAGTCAAGTTTAAACGTTGAGCGTTAAGTAAGAGAGATAAAAGAATGGGTAGAACCGATATCTAGTAAGGTATATACTTCTGCAAGAATTTATAATTAACTAACCTGGTCTTAACTTCGTTAGGGGTTCTTACATTTGACCGTTTGGCCACGATTAAACGCTCTTACCGAATCGTTGACTGACTTTTTCTCGGGATCTTAGCGAGTCACCGTCCCTCACGAACTGTGTTTCGATACTGCATAACTCGAAACGATATACGTCCTTCCTTCCACAACTATAGCATACCTAAATCATTGTGGGCGGTTTTAATGACATGTCCCTCTTTCCGCAAGATTTGTAACATACGCATCGGTGGTCGCCTTCCTCCCTTAAAACTAGTATGCTATAAAGGCCGACGCCTTCATACGGTCGCTGTTGAATCTCCTCTTTAAAATCTCCTCCCGACTCGTGATCTTCTATTTTCACGGCCACGATTACCACCAGAGTGGTTACCCCGCTTTATCGTATTCTTCTTTCTCCATTTGTTATCGTTATTCGATGATCGCTATCTTCTGTGATGATCCTCGGTTATGGTCCTCCTGTTGAACGCATCAAGTATCTCGCTCTAACAACTGAGCCTCGCTGACAACATCCAATAGAGAAAATTTATGAGAAATGAGATATCGACGACGTCGCGTTTCAAACCTCTCTTAAACATCCGCTGGCCATACACGCTCTCATTCTCCACCAAATGAGGTGCAACCGATAACCCGCGAACTTCGCTGCAGATCGGGACACCGCCACGTTATTCCTTCTTGTCTAATAAACTCCACTTCCTTCATACGCATTTAATACTTTCGGAAGTACTTGTCATCGAACTGCTTTCTCAAACGCTCCCATGACACGCCGAAAAGTACCGGACGGGTACGCTTCACGCATTCCCACCAAGAATCCGCCTCGCCATGATTTAACATAAAGGTGGCGAATGGAACTTTCGTTTCCTCCGCATCCCAAGACATCGAATATCTTGGTAATTTGAGTTCGACCTATCGCCTCCGCCTTTAATCGGATCCCGCTTCCCTGCACTCGTGGTCCCAACTTCGAACTGCGCTGGTCTGGACCACTCGTGAATCGCTATTATTTCCTCGTATTTTGAACACGAAGTCTCCTCGTCCGATTGCATGAACCGCAAAAAGCTTCTAAACATCCCCTCGCTCATCATCTCGCCAAAGGGTGTTATTCGTCAGGAGAACATTGACCATTGCTGCATCGCTCCTCGTCAGGTGAGAAGACATGTATCTCCACCGGCCTCATTTACTCCACTGCTAATATTCTCACGACATTCTCAAACATCGTCATAAAATAAGGTAATAATCAAAGAAATCAATATATCACATAATATCCCTATATACCACCAACTAACAAATAAGCTTTAGTAGACACACTAATGGGCTGATTTACTCGCTCTCCCTCCTAGTTCTATTCTCCATCTCCGCCAGTAGATCATATCCCAAGCTCTCTCGATAGTTTAACCGCGACGCCCCCAAAATAGTCCATTCCATCAAACCCATTCTCGAAATGCCAAATACACAGGTACGTAAACAACTACAACTTTGTTATTACAACAAGAAATCTATGAGTTTGAATACAAATATTATCTTCAGATAATATCTATACTCAAATAAATCCTCATCACATTTATCGATACATTATTTTACAAAATGGTGAGGACTACTAAACAATCCTTTCTAAAACCTTCATTCCATACCCCCAACTCGCATTTCGCTATATTCTCGCCTCCCCGAGAAGAAAAATGGAACAACAAGGAAAAGGGTGAGCTCAATCAGCCCAAGAAGAATATTACGACTAAGATAATATACAACAAATTATCGTTAGTCTTCAACAGGAAAAACTCGATAGAATACAATGCACAACAAGTTTCGATCAATATTCGCAATGAAATAATAATTCATAGAAGAAGTTACGAGAATGAAATCTACTATAATCTATGAATTTAATATTCCATCATCAATATTTTATCCCTCGTAACATCAATCAATATACATTCGAATCGAATATTCATCTGCATCTACAAAAGCCAAAGATATTCATCACCGGTCATGTCTTCATTTAAACACTGCTCATCTTTGCACTACAGCCAAAGATATTAATCAATTCTATTATGTCTATCCAACACCGCTCATCTTTGCACCAATGTGCCAAAGATATCTTTCTGAAATCATTCATCTTTGCATCACAATGTGCCAAAGATATTCAATAATATCATCATTTAAGACTGAGGACGATGAAAAGGTATTTTGTTAAACGAATCAAAGTAAACAAATGGTCAAGGATTACATTAATGATTCAGACTTTGTTTATCCATCATTCAAAAATACTCAAAAATAATCATAATACAGTAAATTCAAGAATAATCAACAAATACGGATACAATCAAAGCTAGTATCCGCATCAGATATTTTGGACAAAAGAAGAATTTATTTTTTCTAAGTGAATAGTCAGAGACG